>JAJIZL010124689.1:571712-605229 GCA_023969395.1 Amblyomma maculatum | reverse complement strand
TCACTTCTGGACTTCATAAAATCAGCCAACCTTTTTCCATTCATTTAATCATTTATTCATCCTTCATCTCATAACCTACTGATGCCCTGAGGCAATAAATATCGACTTAAAAAAAAAAAAAAAGTAATATTTTATTCATTGGTTATTATTGTAAAATAAAAAACCTCAGAATTCTGCGCGCATCTTGATTGAAAACAAAACGGCTGAGAGAGATCCGTCTTTTCGCAAAATCACGTGTTGGTCTAACTTCTTCCTAGCCTTCTCGTACATCGCAACTAGTTTCACGAAGGAAGTACCTGCACAACTGACTTCAAGAATCTCAACGTGGCCACAGCATGGCCATAAAGAAAGGCTTCTTCAACCATAGTAAAACAGTTCACACGCCCGCTTCACAACCACCATAGCGCAGCCAGCCTTAAAAGAAATAGGTCTTGGAGGTTATTGCCACAAAATGCTAAATGTAACCAATGATTGGCTGTAAAAAATGGTGTTGGGAGGTTACACCTTAGACAAGCTGTGCTTCTTTGCAAAGTGGAAAGCCCTCAAATACTTCTCCTCGGTTGGAACCTGGCCTCCTGGCCGTGAAGGTAAGCTTTCATGGACTTGTTAAACAGAAAAAGGACATTTGCATGCATAACAGGCCAGTCAGGTGGCGAACAGGATGTGCCTAGGTTGGACTGATGGACACATGCAAGCTTTCGCATACCGATGATAACACACGATGATCAGTTCGTCTGGAAGCTTAAAGATGACCCGACCAGACGGATCACTCACGTTAGTGCCACAATACAAAGAGCCAGCAATAAAAAATAGTGAGGTTTAGACAAACACTGCAGAGCTGTTATAAAGAAAATATTTTAAGTTTAAAGAAGCTTTTTACACCTGCTCTAAAATACCACACGAAACATCAACACAATTTATGAATGAAGCTGCGCCTGGATATACGCAACAGACACCACCATTCACAACGGTCAGTATAATACATCCCCTCTGCTAGCATGACACACGACCAACTCGCTAGGTCTCCTGCACATCATATGAAACCAGGCAGAACATGGCAAAGCAATCTCTAAAATACATGAGGCGCTCTTCGAAACTTTGATGAATGCTTATTTGTTGGCGAAAACTGCAAGATTTCTAAAGGAATTGCACCTCAACAATATGCACCGATGGCACAAGCCCTAACATGGGTACTGCCACACGTACTAAACAAAGGGGAAGCGAAAACTGATGTCACAGAACCAGTTTGAAGACATAATATATTGAGTGTAGGTTATTGTGGCCATTCCGAAGAGAATTAACAGCATCGGACTCTGCATGAACTTGAGGCAAGCCAACAAAGCCATCCGAAGAATGATACCCAATGCCAATGGTTCAAGCAACAACTGGACCCAGTTGTGTGGTATCATCAGCAGGAACTATGGAAAAGCTTCCCCGTGCATAACCTTTAGCAGATACTGTATCCAACAAAGTCTGAAATATTTGTGAGAGTACTTGAAGCAACACAAAAGCAGGTAAGCGCTCAAGTACTGAGAAAAAATACAGAAAATGTCATGGCATATATCAAGGTTATCGAACAGACAAAATTGCAAGCAAGGTACTACATATGCTAAAGCATTATAAACAAAGAATAAACTGAAAGTAGTGTGCATTTGCTACCAACAAATTACACATGCAGATGAAAATGACAAAACCCATAGAGATGAGAAAGCCCCAGAAAAGGTCGAGGAGCTGCTAGGATTTATGGGAATTGTTAACTTTGAGAAAACCTCGTGGCACTGCTTGCATCCTAGATAGTCCCCTGCAAAAACTGCCCCCCCCCCCCCCCCATTTAAGGAAATTTGCAAGCAAACTCAATTCTGCTTAGGTGCAGTAATGTGAAAGCCCTGCGAATTATGCCATACTGGTTGGTGGATTTGCCCCACATTAAACTAGCAAACCTCAGCCGCACTCGGCCAGATGTCGTATGTGTATGCCATATTTAAATAGGCTAAATGAAGGAGTGACGGAGATGGAACTTCATGAAGATGATGTTCACGCATAGCTGAACAGTGTGTTGCAGTTGGAACTTGATGAACAGAATGACGTTTAGTGCACAGCACGAGAGTGTGCTGTGCTGTACACCAGAACAGGAGTTGGCCACCCTGGTGAAGTAATTGGCAGCAACCTCTCATGATAAGCTCCATAAAACCCCGGTCCTCAGTCACCAGTGGTTGCGGAACAACAGACCACGGCGGCGGTCAGACATGTGACGTAGCAGGGGGTGCTACGAATTCCTGGCTCCGCTGGACAGGCCGCCATTGGAAACTGACCCTGGCAACGTTTAGTGCTAGAACCACTGCGCCACCCCGGCGGGGTAAATAAATGATCAAACCTTGTCTCCACCGGGAATCGAACCTCCATCCCTGGGATCCCCAGCACGGCGCATTGCCAACTGTGCCAGGCTCCGGATCTGTATTCTAGTATCCTATACCACCATTATAGGAACTTGTTTGGATGTGTATTTTTTTTAACAGCATTTGAACTTTCTTCCAGGCTTTGATCATTTCTTGCTAGCTAACAGTTGTACACCTTTCTTGCTTGTACAAATACAAGTTCTACGATATATATCCATTTTATTTTTGCAATTTGGAGGAATAACATGTGTGTTCTTAAACAGTGTCACAAAGCAGACATTCGACAATGCGCGTAACTTGGCGTTCATAAAAGAGCAACCTCTATTTACCCCCCTCAAAATAAACCGCCACTACCATGCATGATCTTTAAATAGACAAACATAATGGCGTCTTGCTCTATCAAGTTCTGGAGCATCAAGGGACAAGAAGTGGAAGCTGGGACAGATTTTCTTTTCTTAGGCTCCAAGATTACACTGGAAGGAGACTGCAGCCGTGAAATTATGAGGCGCCTGCTTCTGGGAAAGAGAGCCATGGCTAGGCTTGACCGCCTAGTAAAGAGCAGAGACATTACACTGCCAACCAAGGTCCGTATAACTCGAGCTATGATCTTTCCAGTTTTGATGTATGGATGCGAGAGTTGGACTGAGAAGAAGGCTGACCGCCGAAGAATTGACGCGTTTGAATTGTGGTGCTGGCGGAGACTCCTGAGAGTTCCTTGGACGGCCAGAAGATCGAATCAGTCGATATTGTCGACCATTAACCCTGACTGCTCATTGGAGAGTCAAATTCTAACGTTAAAGCTCACCTACTTAGGTCATCTGATGAGAAGAGAGGAGTCACTGGAGAAAGATTTGATGTTGGGAAAGGTTGAGGGTCACCACAGAAGGGGTAAGCAGCGAACGCGATGGTTAGATAGCATCCTCGAGGCGCTGCAGATGAAGTTATGTGATGTTAGGAAGATAGTGAGAGACCGGAAAGCGTGGCTTGATATGGTCCATAGGGTCACGAAGAGTCGGCCACGACTGAACGACTGAACTGAACTGTATACGAAGCAAAAGCAGTCAAAACCGAAAACATAAAAACAAGACAAAAAGATAAAAGAGAACCAGATAGACAGCATCACAAACGACAGATCGTGAGACGCAAGTGACACTCCGTAGACACTTCGCCTCAAAATCTAGATCATTTTATCAGGATAGGCTATCACACTGTTGTACAGCGCAACAGAAGACTGGCTGATAGAGTCATTTCCTCTTTCTTTATAAAATACACTTCCATTAGTTCACGTGCGAGTGAATTACGGTTCTTGGCCAGAATCCTAATCTGCAGGACAACCCCTGCAGGACACGCAATGCTTAGACTAATAAGACAATTCTTAGTTTTAATGATGAGTTATGTTCCTGTGCATGATCGTTGACGCAGCGTCCAGGTTGGCCTACATTTATTTTTTGACTAGACAGTGGTATTTCATAGATAACTCCGGCCGACGGCGCATTCCGGAAAGGACCTAGCATGTTTGTTGCCACAACCGCTCTTCTTTGCTCCGTGTTTGGCAAATCGGGGGTATAGCTTTGCCAGTTTGAACGGTGCTGTAAATACCATCGGCACATTGTACTTCTCCGCCACCTTCTTCAGGTTGTGCGGCACCTTGTGCACATACGGCATGGCTACCGGTTTTCCTTTGCTTTCAGCACTTCGCCGCGCTTTTTTCTTCATCTCTTGCAGCAGCGTCTCAGCCACAGCCACCGTGATCGCACAAGGGAAACCAGCCGAGGAAAACCTGCCCAGCTGATCAATAAAACTTCCCTGCATTTTATGTTAACGCGACTTCATGAGGAAGGATTCTAGGCACAGAGTGACAATCAACCTTTTAACAATTTTTGAGTGCGCCAAACTATAAGGTAACCATTCTGTACTCTGGGGTGATACAACCAGCAAACATTGTTGTTCAAAAACATCATGTGGATGTCTGAAACCTACAGGGAGTCCCCCGAAGGCATTTTATGCGTAAATGGTAAACCTTTAAGATGTTGTCTAAATTGAAATAAAACCTCTTCACCATATCCTGGTACGTCATAGCGTGGCTATTGCGCAAAAGAACTAAATTGTCATCCACGTGTCTGAACACTTTTGAAATCTTGCTAACATCTAAGGCTGTTGTCAGTGACAGGGCAATATGTGATAAAAAAAGGTTTTGGTTAGTATAGGTGCATGCATGAACCATGCCATACGAGAAGCACAACACCAGAACGATGGACAAAAGGGGAGAAAACACACCGTAACACAGGCGCTAACTTCCGCCCGGCGAAGAAAACCGAAAACAGCCATGTTGAACGGAACCTGAGCAAATGTAGCGCATGCGTCGAGCTAGGAGAAAAATAATAAAAATTGAAAAATGGTGCATAAAAAAGACAGATCACGGATGGTTTGAACCCAAGAAGGCCAGCTCTCGTTTCGATAAGGAAATGGACGGTGTACTAACACAGTTTCTTGCAAGGCCGCAATCTGTTCAGTTTCCATAATTTTGCGAGTTAGCTTATGTCTACTCTTGGCAACGACTGAACATTTATTCAAAAATGCAGGCACTTGCAATCCTTTCAATGCAAAGCTAGATTGTTGCCGGTATATATCATTATGTTGTTTTTGTGCTGCCGAAGTTTTTCATTCAGGAACCTAGCATATTGTCCAATATACTGCTCGCCACAAGAAAGCAGAATATTGTACACAATGACCTCATTACACTTAACCAATGTTTTCCTGTGGCGGATGGTACACTGCCGCTTTTGGGAGCGATGTGTGGAGAGCAGGAACCTTTTGCATAACAGGCTATCTGTGGGGCTGAAACACAACGCGAAAGTCTGCCTTTTTTCCAATTTTCTTGGGATTGTACGCGAGACAATAGATGTAAGGAATGACAGCCAATTTGCTCTGCGTTTCTGCTGTGTGTCAGGTTTTTAAGGAGGTTATTTTTTAGGAGGTTTTCGGCGACTGAACCCACGAGATCCTTTGGCTACCCTTCTTCGAAGAACCTAGCGAGTTGCTCATGAATGCTAGATGTGCATTGTTGTGGGAACGACTTTTCAAAGGCGTTTTCCATGCAAAAGTTATAATGCTTCTTTTCTCGAGTTAGGATTTGCTGACGTATATGGTAGAGGCGTTTTGTTGGCACGAGGTAAATAGCACCAGTAAACGTGGGTGTAAAAGAATTGAGGCCTAATATCAAGAAATCTTATTTCAGAGCCAGTAGGCATTTCGCTAGTGAATAGTAGCGGCTGAAAAAACTCTTGTACAATGGTCAATATGTCTGACGTAACGGCCTCGAAATTTGATGGTGAGCAGTTAACAAGGAAGAGAAAATTATCAACAAATCTGAAGATTCCAAAAACACAACAGTTTGCAAGTCGCTCTGGGAGGATCTTGTCAAGGTGTGCAAGGTATAGGTTCGTAAGTACGGGGGCCAGGCATGACCCAATGCATATTCCTTCTTTTTGAATGTAATGAGCGTCGTGGCAATTTATGAAAGTGGAGCGCAGATAAAACAACAGAAAAGTAAATAAAAAAACATCAACAGACAACCCTGATTCATCCTGAAATGCCACCGTACCGTAGAGAAGGATTGAATCTTTAACTATGGTAAGTAGGTTATCATTAGGCAAGGAGTAATATGCATGAATCAATACATATGCCGCGCCGTAGCAGATAATGACTTTTCTCAGATAAAATAAAGTTACTGCTAAGGTAAAATTTCAGAAGAGTCATAAAATTATCTAAGGAAATGCTTGCAGAGCTAGGAAAAGACACTTCTCCATGTTCTTCCACACATGCCCTTACCGATGCAAATAAATCCGCGTGCGGTATGGAGTAGAAAAGGTTTTCGACATTCAATGAAAACGCTAACCCAATTACCGGTTATGGCCCAGGTACCCTGCGACATCGTGTGAACGTTTTATTGCGAAAGCTATACTGCGAGGGTCGCCGGAGAAGGGGTAGGCAGCGAACGCGAAGGTTAGATGGCATCCTCGAGGAACTGCAGATGAAGTTATGTAATGTAAGGAAGGTAGTGAGAGACCGGAGAGCATGGCGTGACATGGTCCATAGGGACACGAAGAGTCGGACACAACTGAACGACTGAACTGAACTGATACTGCGACAGCCAAAGCGAGGCATCAGGTGGCCGCAGCAATGCCGTGAAGAGTCGTAGGTACCGTCTACTCATTTAAATTCACGTTATCCATATGCCACGGGCAGGAGCTTCCAACTCGGGTCGCTCCTTTCATATGGGAAAGTGATATCAGAATCAGCCGGCCAGAATGATTTACATTCTCGTTGCCCCTACGACATGCAATCACGTCCGTACGTCTTGATGTAAGCGTGACTTTATGTGTGGGCGGGTAGCTTATGCTGTCTCGTCATACCATTAAATGATGAGCTTATGTGTCTCCAATAATGTATCACGTTACACTGATATGGCGGGATAGGGGAATAATGTAGCAGGCAAAAGAAGCATCCGCCTTTGCTTAGTCAATTCAACTAGGGTTAACCAGAGCGAAACCACAACTAATTCTTTTGTGACGAAAGGGTCATTTACATGCAGATTGTTCAACAGATTAAGAAGATACTGGCTGACCTGGATCTGCCAAGAGCCCTATTCAATGATTATTTTCCGAAACGGTAAATGCATTTTATGAGACGGTATGTCCGGTTCGCTTCTTCAGGCAAAATGAACTACAATTATTGCAGCCCTACACGAAGAATGGGTTGTCGTTGTACCTACCAGTATCTACAATGAGTAGGCAGTTCAAGCACTAAGAAAGAACTTCAGACAGGTCAGGAGCAGCGTTACAAGAGTAAAGAGCAAGGCGGAGTGGTGAAACAAAGACTTGGGGGCTTTCAAAATTGTTAGCAGCGATTGGCAAGTGAAAATTTGATTCGTTAAATCTATTTTAAAGCGAAAGTTTTGGCTCATCGTTGTCGTCAGCAAAAGTGTCGCGCTTTTGAGGCGGCTCTGACTGAATCGATACCTAAACAATAAATTATTATACATTGTCTCCCTACGAGGAATCGGACCTCCTTTCCTTGGTCCCCAGCCCAGCGCTTTACGACTGTGCCACACCCCGGATTTTCTTCCGTTATTGCTTGAAAGTACTTCAATACACAGTTACACTAGCATCGAGCTCTGACTTTGGCCACAGAACACAATTCCGAGAGACATATACATGCATCTAGTAAAGGTAACCAGGCAGGAGGTCGATCCTGCGCAGCATATACTCCTCGCCCCATATAACACATTGTTTTCTGTACAGAGACTTCAATCTATGTGGTGGCGCTTCGTGGCGATCTGTCTGCGGCTCGTCCACAGGCTAAAAGGTCCAATGAGCTGAAAAAGGTCGCATGGCGCCTCAGAAGCTTTCATTGTAGGCAAAAATCTTATAGTGTAGGGCGTAATATCTATGTCCTATTTGAGAGTAAGTTGTCCATTGGGACAATTTCTGCGCCATTCTTCAAAATCACTCTGTGGAGTCGGCACCATCGCTTCTAGACCGCATAAAAAGCGCACTAAATGAGGCTACAACCATTACCTGGGTGGAGGTTGGTCGACCAACACCGGATGTGCCTCAGCTCAACTTGTGGGCTGCTCGTCGACAAGCGGAAATGACTGCAACCAGAGACCCAACTTCTGCGCATGCACGTACAAGACTAAATTACATTACTGCTATGGCTCGAAGGTATGAGCGTGATCTCTCACGACGACAATGGCACCTGGGGTGCGAGCAGTTCTCCACACAGTCATCGAATGCTCATTTTTGGCGAACTTTCCATGCCATGGAGCACGGTTGTCGTCGTCCTGATGCAGCGGCCACAGCATGCTTTGCAGCAAACTTGTCTCCGAATGATTTCGCAATGCAAGCAGCGAGCAAGTTTTTCCCCAAGTACGACGTGTTGCCTGCACCAGTTACAAGCACTTACTTGTGGGGCATGCCAGCCCATGTCGATAAGCGGCCATCTGCTGCCGACACCGAGGGAATCGCGAGCCCATTCTCCATGCTCGAATTGCTTGCAGCTATAGATGAAGCCAACCGAAAGACAGCGCCCGGTCCGGACTCCATTACGTACGAGGTTTACAAGAACCTCAGTGGTGATGCACTTCCTCAACTCCTTGACACCATTAACAAGGTATGGCTAGACGGCGATGTACCAGACAGCTGGAAATCGGCTATTGTGATCCCTATTCCAAAGCCAGGGAAAGCACCAACAGACATTAGCAACTTTCGACCTATTTCCTTAACGGCAACAATTTGCAAGCTTGCTGAGAAAATGCTCGCCACACGAATCTCGTGGTGGCTTGAACATTACGGTTTCTACCACCCGGCACAGATTGACTTTCGACCATCTATAGGCACAGAAGACGGATTGGCTGTCTTGGCGTCCTCAGTATTATCATCAACACGCAGCCACAATGTACGCACCGTCCTCGCCATGGATGTAGAAAAGGCTTACGATAACATCAGTCATGCTGCCATTCTGGATTCAATTGACATGCTCCATTTACCACTTAGAGTACGCAATTTTGTAAAATCTTTCATTGAAAGTAGACAATTTGCAATACGCCTCAGTAGCGAGGCCATAGGATCATTTGTCCCTCTTCGCGACGTACCCCAGGGATCTGTGTTGTCACCAACATTCTTTGATATTACGTTTATCTCACTTTCATGGCGGTTACATGAAATTTCTGATGGTAAATTCTTAATATACGCTGATGACATCACGGTGTGGGGCACACACAACGACTTACTGACTCAATCATCGGCCCTGCAATCAGCTTTAGATATTACGTGCACATATGCATCTTCCATTGGCCTCGAACTTTCCGCCAGTAAAATTACGTTCATATCAGTCGCCAACCGCTGGGGCCGCCGTAAACTATCGGCAACACCTATTCGTCTACATCTATCCGGAACCCCACTTCAGGAAAGTTCAACAGTAAAAATATTGGGCTTAACAATTCATGAGTCAGGAACTGGAACTACATGGCTGTCTGGCGCTAAAAAACAGGCGTTACAGACACTGGGTCTGATTAGACGCATTGCTCCAAAAATGGGCGGCGCTCGCTCAGATGTTGCGAGACAGTTGGTGTGGGCAGTTGTGCAACCGCGACTTGTTTATCAAGCCCCGTTTCAGCATTTGACAAGGGCACAATGGGATCGACTTGAGGCTATAAATCGAGAGGCAATGAGGGTCATCACCTGCCTCCCTCGCATTACACCAATCGTGGCGCTCCAAGAAAACGCACAACTAAACACAATAGATGAACTGGTGCAGCAACGAAGTGATGCACGCAAGCTTAAGGCCACACTCTCTCACGCAACGTGCGCTCTGAAGGCCTATGCTTCGACACATTCACTACTACCACCGCCACTGCCAGTTCTTCCTCCTTGGCGTTTTGTACACCTGAGCGGTAACAAGCCAACTGATTTACGCCGACCAAGAACACAGGAAACGGCGTCGTCACTTCGCGAGCGAATTGTGGAACAAGACGCCCGCTTGCCGCATGGTTCCATTATAATTTACGTCGACGCAAGCATCAAAGCCTGTGAAGTGATAGCAGCAGTTTACTGTCCTAGCAAATCTTCACTGAACAAGACGTCTACATTTCAATTACCGGAACCTCCATCTTCTTTTTGTGCGGAACTGCTTGCAGTGCAAGAGGCGCTTTGCTCTGTGACCGCCATTCCCATGCTTCCCACGGCCCGTATTATCATACGTACAGATGCCCTCCAGGTGACAAAGCTACTTAGACGCGTTAGTAGTAGCCCGGAAATCTGCCAGAACATACACAGTCTAGCGGCTCGCATACCAAATCCAATTCGTATTGAATGGACCCCGCGTGACTTATTAAGTGCTCAAACCCAAGTGGATTCTGCGACCCGCCTTTCAAACGCAACCTCGACATCGCCAAACCTCATAAAATTGGACAATGTCACCCTGCTTTTAACAAGAAAGGAGCATCTCCGGCGCCGTACACGTGCTCTTATACCTCCGTGTACGGTAGCCTCCCCCGTGGTCTAACCCGTACAGAGGAGGTGGCGCTTCGGAGGATTAGAGTTGGGGTGGCCCTAACACCAGCAGTGATCCGAAAGTGGCCACAATTTCGGCATTTATATCCACACCCTGGGTGCCCCATCTGCAAGTCTAGAAATATAGAAACTGACATCCATCACCTACTGTGGGATTGTCCAGCGTTGAAGCCAACGCGGATCCGGCACCTGGTGGCAGCTGGCCTCTCCCCCCATCGTCCGCAGTCATATGCTGTTTGGACACTGGGACCGCATCATCATTCACTCCTCGATTTCATTGCATCAGCCAACCTTTTTGCATTTATTTGACCACACCCTTCATCCATCATAACATTCCTTTTATGCCCTGAGGCAATAAACTTCGCAAAAAAAACGCTGCACCACGGATATACACACAGCAATGATCTATTGTTTTTGGCTGCTGACACAGGCAACAGTCTACTGACGATGGCACAAAAGTCCCTTTTGCAAGAAGCCACGTTTTGACAGGTAAGATTGATGTGTGAAGTGTAAAAACGAAGTGTTTGTGACTGATTGTATATACGGTGAAAGAAGGCCAGGTCGAGAGGCCAAAGTCGTGACGGCAAGGCAAGGTACGCCGTGTCAGCGTTTTAATCTGATGGTGAACCCAGGTGCGTGCTGGAGCCGGCGCCGCAAGACGATGACGATGGTATGTACAAAAGAAAGAAGAAGATTATGGTATGTACAAATGAAAGAAGATCCGTGGAAGGCTCACACAATTTTCCGGCGGGTCGGAAGCGGCCAGCCTGGCCGCTCCTAACCAACCGATGCACCGCGGCGCACAAACGGCTTCAAGCGGGAGACATGAACAATTTCAGTTCCACGGTGGCGTCGATCGGCTGGGGGATCAACAGGTGTGACTTGGTAGTTCACGGGGGAAGTTTGGTTTATGATCTTGTAGGGACCAAGATAGCGACGCTGAAATTTATCACTAAGGCCCGGAGCGCGCAGTGGTGTGTAAAGCAGGACTTCGTCACCGGGACGAAAAGAGACCGCACGATGCGTAGAATCGTAGCGACTCTTGCGGTCTACCTGGCGCGCTTCTGTGTTGAGGCGGGCAAGATGACGGCATCTGGCCACACGGGATAAGAACTGGGCTGGTACTGATGAGGAGTTGTCGGGCGTAGAGAAGAAGGAAGTGTCGAGCATTGTAGTGGGAGAACGGCCAAAAACGAGGAAAAACGGAGAGTAACCGATAGTCCGCTGTACTTCTGTATTATAGGCGAATGTGACGAATGGTAGAATAGTGTCTGAATTTCGGTGATCCGGTGGAATGTACATGGATATTATATCGGATAGAGTGCGATGAAATCGCTCAGTCAGACCGTTAGTCTGGGGATGGTAGCTTGAGGTTGTCTTATGAAGAGTGGATGACGCATGAAGAACTTCGGCAACGACTGTCGATAAGAAGTCCGTCCCGCGGTCACTTAGGAGCACCCGAGGAGCGCCATGACGCAATACAATTCATCGCAAAAAAAATTAGCTACCTCTTCGGCAGAACCAGTCGGTACAGGGGCTGTTTCAGCGTAGCGTGTAAGGTGGTCAACGGCTGTTTTAATCCAATGGTTACCCCCATCGGTGAGAGGTAGGGGACCATATAAGTCGATGCCGACTACGTCGAATGGCGTGGCGGGACATGGAAGAGGCTGTAGGAGGCCAGCGGGCGAAGAAGTCGGCCGCTTGCGGCGTTGGCACAGATGGCAGGAAGCGACGTATTTAGCTACGGTAGAAGATAGGCCAGGCCAAAAGAATCGTCTTTTCACGCGGTCATATGGTTTGTCAAAACCAAGGTGACCGGCAGTAGCGCCATCGTGGAAAGCCGCCAATATACGTGGGCGAAGCGCACGTGGCACGACTGGGAGCCAACGAGTTCCATCAGGGCAATACACGTAGCGCCGTAGTATGCCATCTTCGAGTTTGAAATTGCGAAGCTGTCGGCGAAGCCTAGCATTGGGCGGGTTCGAAGCGCCGTTAAGGCGGTCGATGATGAGCCGACAGTAGGCATCAGCTAATTGCTGCGAGCGGAGTGCGTGTTTGTGATCAGAATAGTCAAAAGAAACTGTTGTGATATGCGTCGGGGGAAGAGATGGTCGGCTGTGGTCAGAGGTGGAAATTCGTTGCGAAGAAAAACAGCAGGCTGATTCCTTAAGTGGGCAGCGAGAAAGAGCGTCGGCGTCTTGGTGTTGGCGACCCGATTTATAAACGACATCGAAATTGTATTCTTGCAGGCGTAGAATCCAGAGGCCAAGTCGGCCTGTCAAATTTTTCAGTGAAGACAACCAGCAAAGAGCATGGTGATCGGTCACAACTGTGAAGTGCCGACCATAGAGGTAGGGGCGAAACTTTTGAACAGGCCAGACGACGGCAAGACATTCCTGCTCGGTAATGGTGTAGTTTTTATCAGCTGGAGTCAAGGTCCGACTGGCGAAGGCAATGGCTTTCTCACGCGAAGTTGCATCGAGCTGCGGAAGGCCAGCGCCAAGACCGTGACCACTGGCATCAGTGTGCAGGATGGTAGGAGCGATGTCGCTGAAGTGGCCAAGAACGGGATCTGATGTGAGGGCGTGCTTTAGGTCGGTAAAAGCAGTGTTGCACTGTTCAGTCCACACGAAAGAGCTACGCGCTTTAAGTAGTTCATGAAGTGGCGCAGCAATAGTTGCAAAATGCCTTATAAAACGCCGGAAATATGACGCCAGGCCGAGGAAACTGCGCAAATATACAGTCCGTTGCGGACGAGGAAAGCTCAAGACCACGCTGATTTTATCTGGGTCTGGACGAATGCCGTCACAGCTAACCAGATGTTCCAATATTTTAATTTCCTTTCATGCAAAGTGGCACTTCTTGGTGTTAAGCTGAAGGCCCGCTGAAAAAAGACACGTCAGCACTTCATGCAGGCGCGTGAGATGGTCGTTAAAAGTTGCCGAAAAGATAACAATGTCGTCCAAGTAACATAAACAGGTTCTCCATTTTAGGCCACGGAGTACCGTATCAATCATTCTTTCAAATGTCGCTGGTGCGTGACACAGGCCTAAGGGCATAACATTAAACTTGTAAAGTCCATCGGGAGTTGCGAAAGCGGCTTTCTCTTTGTCGCCCTCATGCATTGGTATTTGCCAATAGCCTGAGCGGAGATCCAAGGTCGAGAAATATTCGGCGCTTTGGAGAGAGTCAAGGGCATCATCTATTCGCGGCATCGGGTAGACATCTTTACGGGTAATTTTGTTTAGTGCGCGATTATCAACACAAAATAGTACCGATCCATCCTTTTTTTTAACTAATACTACTGGGGAAGACCATGGGCTTGTTGATGGACGAATAATATCGCGACGGAGCATGTAATTCACATTTTCTTCGATTACTTTTCGTTCCGAGAAAGAAACCCGATAAGGTCGTCGGCGTATGATCGAGTTACCTTCAGTAATGATGCAGTGGTATCCAACACTAGTCCGTCCCAGTGGAGGGGAAGTGGCATCAAAAATGGCTTGATGGGCTTGAAGCAATTTCAGCAATTCTTTGCGTTGATGCGGCGTGAGGTCCGGACTTATTGTCTTCGACAACATCGGAAGAGAGACGTGCGATGAATCACGTTGCTGAGGTAGCGGGGCGGTGAGCACCATCATGGACTTAGGGTGAGCATCCACTATGCATGGCAGGGAAGTTCCTTCAGTCAGCACGATGGATTAACGGGATGTGGTCGTGGCAGCTACTATCGCTGAGCCGCTGCGGAATCGTAGAAGACTTGACGGGAAGGCGATTCCACGTGCAATATGACGATGAGATGGTGCGATAAGTACATCCCCGTCAGTGATGTGTTCCGAAACAACGGTAACAAGTTTTTCGCACTGTGGAGGCAATACAGTGTCAACTGCGGCAATGAGGGAATGACGTCCTTCAGACATGTCAGATGAAAAATCACTGTCTGTCATATGAATGACACGGTCGCCACAAGAAATTAACGCTGACGCGGTCGACAAAAAATCCCAACCAAAAATCATCTGATGCGCACACGGTGAAAGCACAGTAAACTGCACATGGTGGCGGACGCCGTCTATAACAATTCGAACTGTACACTTTGCTGAAGGATGTAGAGGGACGTCATTTGCTCCACGTAGTTCAGGTCCATCATATGGTGTCGTTACTTTCCGCAAACGGTGGCATAAATCAGCGCGAATAACAGAAATTGCAGCCCCTGTGTCAATCAAAGCTTCGACCGGTAATCCTTCAGCTAAAACGGAAATCATATTGTACGGGCAATGAGGAGGACTTTTGGTACGTTCGCAGAGTGCAGTTTCACCTCCGGAAACTGTATCGCTTAGTTTTCCGAATGACAGACAGTAACAGTTGTTGCTGGTCGAAGTGGACAAACAGAGCGGCGGTATGAGGAAAGGGACCGACGTCGGGAAACATGGGCGCCACTTGGTTCAGACGAGGATACCGGCGGTGGAGAGGATCGACGAGGTGGGTTGTGAATAGATCGTCGCTGATAATATGAGGGTACGTCACTTTCGAAGGCGTCGTAACCACGCCGCTCGTTCTGAATGCGTCGACGACAGAAGCGGGAAATATGTCCTGTGATTCCACAGTAGTAGCACACTGGGCGAGAGGGGCGCCAAGGTGCGTAATAGGGCGGCGTAGGCTGAGTTGTCGTCATGGCGTTGATGTGGTTGTAGGGCGGTGCTTGTCGCGGGGGCGGAACAAAAGGAGGAGGGGATGCAGCAACGTGAGCATAAGTCGGCGCTGTACGAGGTGCAGGAGGGTCAGGTGCGACAGGGTGGGTGATAGTTGTCAATTCTTCTTTAATGATGGTGCGGAGGCTGGCGTCATTAGAAGAAGAGTGATCACACCCGTGCCGGCAGAAAGGGCTCAAGGCTTGGAGCTCTTCGCGGATTATCGCTCGAATTAGGGTTCGTAGATCGAAGTCAGTAGAGGGGGGACCAGTAGAGAAGTCGGGCTGCAATCGGGAGGACTGCAGCTGTTCGAGACGTTGACAGGTCGTAATAATGGAATCATCACTTGATGGATTCTGGGCAAGTAGGGTGTTATAAGCCACAGAATTGATTCCTTTCATGACATGGTGCACGCGTTCAGGTTCAGGCATGGTGGGGCTAATACGCCGGCAAAGTGCAAGTATGGCCTCTATGTAAGACGCATACGACTCATCGGGACCTTGACGACGGGAAGCGAGCTTGTTCCTCGCGATCTCAGTCCGAACTGCCGGGTCGGCGAAGTACTGTCGGAACTGCTGTTTGAAGGTGGTCCAGTTAGTGGTGTGGGGCTCGCGGTTGATAAACCAGTTCCTGGCGACCTCAATCAGGTAGAAGGAAACGTTGAGGAATTTTAAAGCTTCATCCCACCGGTTGTAGGCACTGCAGCGTTCATAAGTGTCAAGCCAGTCATCCCCGTCCTCGTCGCGACGACCGGCGAACAGCGGCGGGTCGCGTTGTCGTGTGGGCACAGTGGGAGGCGGCGGTGTAGCCGAGGTAGAGGGTCCGGCCGGGTCGGGACTGCTCTCGGTTGACATAACGATGGTGGGTGTTGCTAAACGGCGACCGGAACGTAGGTCCAGCGAAAGGCAGGGCACAAGGCAGTAAGGGGATCAAATTTCACCTCCACCACTTGTTAAAGAAGGCCAGGTCGAAAGGCCAAAGTGGTGACGGCAAGGCAAGGTACGCCGTGTCAGCGTTTTAGTCTGATGGTGAACCCGGCGCGTGCTGGAGCCGGCGCCGAGGGACGATGACGATGGTATGTACAAAAGAAAGAAGAAGATTATGGTATGTACAAATGAAAGAAGATCCGTGGAAGGCTCACAGTACATTTGTTGAACCCGCTTTAGTACATTACTGTCTAGAAAATGGAAGAAAGGCGGCCGAATACATCGGTACAGGAAATACAGTCTTCTGGATAGACTGCATAGGTATTCGAAGGAAAACCGTACAGAGAGGAAATGGAATGTTTCTTCAACTTCCTTAAGAAAACCTCAATGAGGACCCTCACTCCCATGACCAGTAGGCGCGAACAAATTTGGCAAACGGGCACCTAATCTTCTATTGAACACACTGCTAGGAGGAAACAAGCTGATGAACAAACAAGTGCTGGAGGCCAGCTCCACCAGCCTCCAGAGGGTGAAACAAATTATTTCGACGCATAGGCTCCCATTCAGAGCGCCACATAAAAGTAGCGAAAATTCTATGCTTGCATTTTAGTTTGTTTCTTGCACAATGCAACATTTGGAATACATAGATAAGCTTCAAAACAGGAAGATATTGAGAACGTGGGCTCGTGCAAATAATGACAGCTCTCTATTTATCCATGCCTGGGTTCATCGCCTACCTGATGAAATCTAAGAATCGCAGTGAGGCCTACTATTGCGATATTCATGTAAAGGAACCCCCAAATACTGTAAGTCTTCGGAGTCCCACCTGATGCCGGCAACAAAATTAGACTTTGTACCCCAGTGACCTAATCAGAACACATTTGATTTATCAAGGTTAAGAGACGCCCCCGAACTACCACAAAAACGCTCAGTTGCGCGCAAATCCTAGGTCACACTCTTTTTATCAGTACAGCACAGGGCAATGTCTTCGGCATAAGCCAAAATCTTAATTTTACATTGCGTTAGAGAGAAGCACGAACTGCTTTGTTTTTGAAGGTACTACGACATAAGGGCTCAATATATAACGCGAAGAACAAAAGCGATAAATGGCAGCCATGTCGAACAGATGATTTAAGCGGAATACGTTTGCTGAAATTTTGATTAACAATCAGTCTTGTAGTGGCCGCTTTATAACATAGTTCAAGGTCTATAAGCCAGACATCACTAATGTTTGCACTCTCCAATACCGCAAACAAAAGATCATAACGCACCTTATGAAAAGCATTTGCTAGACCAGTCTGAATTAGGGCCACTTGATTGACCTCATCTGGCACTGTCTTTATCACAGAACGTGCAAAACGGATATGGTGAAACGATCTTCACACTTACCCTCGTCTACAGTGAAAATGATAACGAGATTCCGCAAGTGATAGATACTGCGCCTTTCATTTCCTTTAAGCGAATTACAGAACGCCGATGAACTTTGATGCGTTCAATGAAATAGTGCTTGTGTTCTACAAGGGACGCGCGATGTACTGTCACGACAGGTCATGACGTCACAAGGCGAGTCATGCACATACGATTCTCGGCCTGGACTTGACCAAGGCTTTTGACAAAGTTAAACATGAAGCGATCCTCCACGGTCTCCATGAAATCGGAGTAGGTGAACGAACATATGAGTACATCAAGGACTTCTTGTCGAACAGAACTGCCTGCATAAAGTTTCAAGACATTCAGTCCCCCACAGTGAAGCTAGGGAGCAGGGGGACGCCGCAGGGCTTGGTTCTCTCCCCGCTCCTTTTGAACGTGGCGATGAGGGACCTCCCAGAAGCTCTGAGGAGAATAAAGGAGCTAGATTTCAGTATTTATGAGGATGACGTCAATCTCTGGGTTAACCAGGGTAGTGATGCTAGCACTGAGGAGCGCCTGCAGGCGGCGGCGGACACTGTCGTAGACTACGCTGCCATTAGGGGTCTATCATGCTCGCCGCAAAAATCAGAATTATTCGACTATAACCCAAAGTCCCTCCGATGCAAGTGCAGCTGGGAATTTGACATTAAAGTAGAAGGAAAACCAGTTCCAAAGGTAGATCAAATCAGAATCTTAGGACTATTCATTCAGGAAAATGGATATAATGATGGAAAAACCAGAAAGCTAGAGGGATTTGCCACACAATCCATTGGAATATTTAGAAGACTCGCGTTGAAAGGACGAGGCCTGAAGGAAAGAAGCTTGCTTAAACTTATTCAAGCTTACGTAATAAGTCGCGTGAGCTATGCCAAGCCGTTCTTAAATATCAGGTCGGAGGAGAAGAAGAGGTTAGACTCTCTCATTCGACGATGCATAAAGAGGGCCCTGGGCTTCCCAATTACCACATCCACAGAGAAGCTCCTTTCTATGGGAGTGCACAATAGCTGGGACGAAATAGCGGAGGCTGTCAGAGTTTCGCAGCTGGAAAGATTAAGTCGGACGACCACGGGTAGAACTATACTCGAAATGGTAGGCCTGCAGACAGATAGGGGACTACGAGAAAAATCAAGTATCCCACAGGAATTCCGAGACAATCTAATTATTCCCCCCTCCCTCGTAACATGCATCCCATATTCAACACAGAGAGGAGGGAGAAGAGAGCAGAAGCACTAATCAGACGCTTCGATTCGATGGACAGCAAGTCGGTTGCGTACGTGGATGCGGCAAGTGGCAAAACGGGGGTGGTAGTCGCCTCGGTGGTCGACGGCCGAGGTGCCTCGGTATCAGCCGCCACCATTAGAAGCCGCAACACTGAAACGGCTGCAGAAGTTGCAGAAGAAGCGCTCGCTTGCGTCGGAACGCAAGCCAATTTCATAATCAGCGATAGCAAAACGACTATTTTGAATGTTGGAAAGGGTAGGGTCACGCCGGAAGCGGAGAGGATTCTGGCCAGTAGACGACTAAACAGGAAAATTCGCCTAATTTGGACCCCTGCCCACACGTCCGTTCCTGGCAATGAAGCGGCCCACGAGTTAGCCCGAGCTCTCTACTTTCGGGTAACTGTGGAGCCGCCCGATTGCCGGAACATGGACGAGCGTCTGCAAAATTATACGGAGATTCTTCAAAATTACAGGTTAAGCAGGAGACTGTTGCCACCACCGGACAAAAGTCTAAACAACAAGGAGGCAGTCGCATGGCGGCGTCTTCAAGCAGGGAACTTTGTAGACCCGGTCTGGGCATATTATGTCCAAATGGAAGATAGGAGAAAAGATAAATGCAGGCACTGTGGGTAGAGAGGGACCCTCGACCATATAGACTGGGAATGTACTAGCTCTTCAGGGGCTAAAACAAATATAAATTGTAGAAAGGCCTGGGAAGCCCTGCTGCGGAGCAAGGTCCCTGCTCCACAGCTACAAGCCATCCGCCTGGCGTAAGAAGCCGCGAAGAGCCAAGACCTCTTTGCCTGCTTCTGATCGCGGAGGCCTCTGCTCCCGTCCCTTAGGCCTGCGTGCCGAGGGCGGGAAATGGGGGCCTCCTTTTCTGGTGGAAAATAAAGTTTTCATCATCATCATCATGTACATACGAATATGACCCCACCGGGCGTCCGATCCACGTGTCCGTGCGCCCTTTCATTTGCCGCTTCCTCGAACGTCGCACCCAACAGCAAACAGAAACAGACTCATCCTAGAAGGCGTTAGTACAGCAGACAACAGCGGTGTTTGAAAGCAATTTACAGGATAGAAAAGGCGCAGTATCTGTCTACATGTTCTGCGTACACATGTACCATGTACCCTTTTTACTCGAAGCATGATTCATCGCCAAATTCGTACAAAATGCCTATCAACTTCTGCGGACGCCGATTGCACAGGGAGCTCAAGAATTACGGTGAAGATGCAATGACCATCCGGTTACGAGCGAAGTACTTACCGCTCCTTCGACTGCACAACATGGCCCATATGAGCGGAATCCGGATGTAGAATTAGATAAGGAATTTAGTGCAAAAGAGATCAAGACAGCGCTGCACAACCTCCACAGCAGATCGGCACCAGGCCCCGACGGGGTGTTGAATCGCACCTTGTATATTCTCGATCACAAGTCCGTGGAACAGTTCACGGCATTCACCAATGACTGCTGGCAGCACGGCACCACCCCGCAACTGTGGAAAACTGCGAGAATGATCTTAATCCCGAAACCCGGAAAAGCACCAAGGCTCCACAACCTTCACCCCATATCGCGGACGTCGTGCGGCGGCAAGACCGTGAAGAAAGCACAGATTAACCGCTGGCAAGACCACGTAGAGCACAAAGGGGCATATCCACCATCCATTATAGGAATTCGCATACAATTGTCCACGCAGGACGCGATGATACAACTGAAACACCACGTGCCGGACGGCAAGACGAGATGCACCAGAGCTATTCTCGGCCTTGACTTTGAAAGCGTGTTATATAGAATCGCGCACTCGGCGATCTTACACCAGATATCGCGCCAAACCTAGGTGTACGCACATACAACTACGTTAAAGATTTCTTGATAGAGAGGCGAGCTGTTTTGGGGGCAGGGGACCGTCAACTAGAAGAGCAAATGTTGGGAAGCACCGGCATCCTGCTGAGCTCCGTCCTCTCGCCCACAATCTTCAACCTGGTCATGATCGGGCTAGCAGAATAGCTACAAGAACTGAAAGACGCCCGGCATACCATATATGCCGACGATATAACCCTTTGGGTGCACAAACGCAGCGATGGTCATATCAAAACGACACTGCAACTAGCAATCGAGACAATAGAGGAATACCTTGTGGGTATGGGATTACGATGGTCGCGCAAAAAGTCGGAACTCCTACTCTACCGCCCCCCTCAGAGGGGCAGAGCACCCGGGAGTGGTCGGAATGCGACCAAGCGAGAATACGAAGAGATCCGACTATGCACGAAAAATGGAGCAACCACCCCGATAGTGCACACAATTAGGGTCCTCGGCATGATAATCGAAGCAAATGGCGTCAGCGGCAAAAGGATCAATAAATTAAAGCACAGGACGGCTAACGCCATTAGAATCCTCCGAAGGGTCACTACCAGAAGAAACGGAATGAGGGAGGAGAGTCTCATACGACTCATACACTCTTTCGTCATTAGCCATATTGCGTACGTTGCGGCATTCCCCAACTGGTAGAAGGAAGAAGAAGCCAAGATCAATGTCCTCATCCGTAGGGTGTACAAGATAGCACTGGTTCTGCTTGAGTCCACCAGCACGCACTGCTTGCTTGAACTCGGGCTTCACAAAACGCTTAGCGAAATCGCCGAGGCGCAGCGCACTTCAAAACTATAAAGATTAACGGTAACGAAAGCAGGCCGCCAGATCATGGAATGACTCTGCATCCGTTACCCCGCACAACAGGTCCAGAAAGCTGCCATTCTGGACGCGATCAGACGAACGCTAAGAGTCGACTCGATTAAACGGAACGTCCAACCAGAACACAATCCAGGAAGAAGAGTGGTTAGAGCTCTCCTGCACAGCCACGGAGGCGACATGGGACAAGGTTCCTTCATGCCGCGGAATACACAGACCGCTCACTGTTGCGGTTGTCGATTCGTGTGGCAAAACGCGTATAACAGCAAGCGTATGTAGCGTGCGAACGCGCAGTAGAGGCGGATGAAGTGGCGGTGGCACTCGCCCTCAGGGATCCGACGTGCACCACGGTTTTGTGCGACTCGCGTCAAACGGTCAAAATCTTCTCCGAAGGATGGATCTCACAAAGAGTGACCCGAGACCTGAGCGATCGAACAGTCCAGCGGGAGGTAGAATTTCAATCCAGAATTCAGTGGTTCCTGGCGGACATGGGAGAGTTATCGCAGGCGCATCGCAACCGAAATGAGACGGCACATGCCAAGGCGCGTGAGATCACGAACCGCGCCTGCAACCACCGTTCATGGCCCAGCATCAATGACGGCTTGACCAGCTACAACGGAATCACCAAGGCCCTCTGCCTGGCCCGCCGAACTTTCCCTCCGCCCAGTGACAAGCGGGGCAGGGCGCACGCGGTGGCCCTTAGACAACTGCAGACGCTAAGGTACCCCAACCCGGAACAGTACCACAGGCTCTACCAAGGCACATACCCCTACAAAATATATCAAGGTCTGCTACGCTGATATACCCCCTTTAAGTCACATGTTCTGTAACAGTAAAAAAAAACCCGCAAGGTGCGAGCTCTGGATGCCCCCCGCCGATGTGGTGGTGGTGGAAAGCATTTATTACAAAAGGGAGGTTGCTTGGAGAGCCACTCCTAGTGGGCCGCTTCCCTTACAATACTAGGTGGAGTCCCTTATTCCGGGACTGCATTGGTCTGGGCCGACGCACGAGCTCGCTGGACGAGTGCTTGTTGCGTCGCTAGATCCAGGCAATTGAGCAGGATCGCCTCACAGTCCTCTCCTGTAGGGGAAGGGGTCATAGATAAAAGAGGAGGATTTAGCTGGCATGCCCAGCCCATGTGCAAGGTGTCAGCCACCTCTCCGCAGAAAGGGCAGAGACCAGAAAAGGAAGGGTCAAAATGTTTGAGTACTGCCGGGCACAGTGCAGTATTAGTAAAAAAGTCTAAGAAGTATTCTTTCGCCCGTTTTCCCTAGCCCCTAGAGAGGAGCCGGATACTGACGGTGCGAGTACCGGTAATGGGCACAGATTTCTTGAAAACTTAAACGAGGATGTGTGTCTTAGGCCTGATCAGTAGGGTCTACGCTGGGGGCCCGGTTAGTGAGTGCGCGGGCGGCTGAGGTGGCGGGCTCATTCCATGGTAGGCCCTGGTGGCCTGGAATCCAAATGAGAAATCGAGTCTGGGGATGCTGATCCCGAGCTGCTCTCCGAAATATTTGTGCTGTAGGCGTTATCGAGCCCAGCTCCTAATTGCGACAGGCCCCTCGCGAGTCGGATAAGATGAATTTAGATTGAGGGTGGGAGGCAGCCAGGGCGATTGCTACCACCTCTGCGTGGGTTGCGCTAGGGGCCTTAAAAGTTAAGCCGTTCATCTGTCTTTCCTCGTGAATGACTGCAGCCGTGTACCATCCTCCCCTGGAATCGTGCGGGCCAGCAACATCCACAAAGAAAACATTGCGTTTAGAACTTTACTGGCGGTGCAGGGCATTCGCCCCCACCTGACGCCGTCCATTGTGGTCTTCTCTGTCCATTTTGGTAGGAAGGGGTCGAACATGGATGGCGCCTCTCCATTGCTCTGGCACTTGTACCCTTTCCTTAATGTGATGGTTGTGTTGTATATGTAGCCGATCCAAAAGGCGATGACCGGACACGGTCTGGCCGAATTGGAGGTAGAGATCGGGAGGTCTAGCGCCCTGCCCTCTTGATCATCGTGCGGAGACTAACCTCCAGGATGTCTTCATTATGCTTGTGCAAGCTCAGGTATGGAGTCGAATAAAGAATTCGACTCGTCACAAACTTTGCGCAGCCCCAGCCTCGTTGACCAACTCTGGGCCGTCCAGCAGGCCCGCGAGGCAACGACGAGGCAACACCTTGACGTCCCCACGTGGGATACTTAAGGCTCCGTCGGGAAATTAAAGCTCTGCAGGATTATGAATGAAGTTGTTACCAACCGAAATTCGGCACCCAGGCTTTGGCCTTGCACCACGTTAGCCACAATAGTGTCTCGTAATGTTTTACAGCAAGGACTCATAAACCAGACATACCGTTTCGAGCAATTATCAGTAAAAAGGGCTCTTGCAGACCCAGGTTCAACAGTTCAACAAACTGCACGTATATTGTCCTTTAGTTACAAAACGTTTAAACGATGTCACAAAGCCTCTGCAGCACAACCTGCCAATTCGGTTCGCGTTTTCAGTGGATGTTGAATGCCTTTTCTACATCATACCGCTCGCGAATCGATTTGTATCGCTAAGGGCATGTGTGGAAGAACATGGAGAAGCGTCGTTCCAGAACAGTGTCGGCACGTAATTAGATAATTTTAAGTCGAAAGCCTTTATTGCCTCATTGTTGTCGACATAAGATTGCCGAGATGAGATTGTCTGCAGAAGGTCGTCAGCAGAGGTGTTCGCTTTCGAGAGCGAGATTTAAAAATAAATTCATAAACCTTGTCGCCACCGGCGATAGAACCTCCATACCTTGGATCCTAAGCCAGCTTGGAGCTCAGCGCTTTACCAACTGTGCGACGCTTCAGATTTTTTTTCTTTCTGTCATGGTATTTATTATCCGTGGTTATGTATTGAAAGGGTTATGTACACAGACTATTTACAAAGCACTCAGCCGTTGCTGATCTGCACAGCAGAAAACACAACTATTGTGAAATGCTATTCATAGTTGTCCTTGTCTAACTAGAGAATAATAGTGAGATTCTGCGAGTGACAGGTACTGCGCCTTTCATTTCCTGTAAGCAAACTATAGAAAGCTGGCGAACTTTGACGCATTCAATTAAATGCTGGTTGTGTTCGAGAAGGGGCGCGCGATGTACGGTCACGACAGGTCATAACGTCACCAGGCGATTACACAATGGGAACTCTTTACGGAAAAGTGAGAAAAGGCTGCTGCATGGAGATTACAAACATAGAAAAATGGACGGAGGCCCTCATGCGTCACATTGGAGAGTCAACAAAGACTCTTGAAGAGGACTGTGCCCCGGAGATAGCTGATAGCAAACTGCTTCACATGTGGGAAGCAGAACGTGGTATGGAGCGCGGACTAAAGGAGCAAACGTGGAACTGTAAGCCTTGAATGAGCATCGCTAGAAATAACAAAGAAATTGAAAATTATGCGGTAAAATGATGCGAATAAAATCGGTGCAGCCGATGCGACGAGATGAAAGGGGGCATGGGTCTTTACACAATGTGGGCTCTGCTGAGACACCTATCAGATCCGACCAACTGAAAATCCCAATCAGAAATAGATCATCAAAGGCCACGCACGTGTTTAAGAGTACAGACGCGGAATTTATAGAAGCACTAATCAGCATGTGCATTGGCGATACTCATAGTGCCCTCCTCCCAGAGTATGACGGAGCTCTCAACGAGGAGCTGGACACACCCATCTCGGAGGTGGATGGAGGTCAGGGTAAAAATATTGGGACTAAAACGAAATAGGCCCCGTGCCCTGACGGGATAACAAATAAAATTTTAAGAAACCTGGATGATGACTCCATCAGCGCTGTAATGAGTATATGAAAGAAATTTGTACTAAAGGCCACCTGGTCCCCTCATTGTTTTGGAAGTGACGGGGAACGAGTCCTGATGCTTTTGTTGTGCTTCGGAAAGCTTATTCGGGAAAGAATCATAAATTCGGCGGAGCCGGCGTACACACGACTGTTCTTCCCGACTGCTCGCAGCCTTCAGCAATGGAAGTCGGCAAACGTAATTCTAATTTAAAAGCCGGGAAAACCCGAAACTAGAACATCTAAGACCTATTTGTCTAACCTCATAATTAGGAAAATTGATGGAGCATGTAGTCCAGACACGACTGAGGAGCTTTATGGCGAAAAACGAGCTGTGGCCGCACGAGATGATCGCCTTCCGACCGGGTTTGTGCACGCAGGACGTGAACGTCCGACTGAAATACGACATAATCGACTCGCGTTCTAAAGACCTCCAAGGAATTATCGGCCCGGGCTTAAAAAATGCTTTTGATGAACACGAAGTGATCCTCCGCGGTCTCCAGGAAATCAGAGTATATGCACAAGCATTCGATTACATCAAGGACTTTTTGTCAAATAGAACTGCCTGCATAAAGTTTCATGACATTCAGTCCCCCCCAGTGAAGTTAGGGAGCAGGGGACGCCGCAAGGCTCGGTTCTTTCTCCGTTCCTTTCTAATGTGGCGATGAGGAGCCTTCCAGAAGCTCCGAGGAGCATAAAGGGGCTAAATGTTAGTACTTATGTGGATGACATCAATCTTTGGATTAACCAGGGTAATGATGCGAGCATTGAGGAGCGCCTGCAGGTGGCGGCGAACACTGTCGTGGACTACGCTGCCGGTAGTGGCGTATCATGCTCGCCACAAAAATCGGAATTATTAATCTATAACCCAAAGTCATTCCGATGCAAGCGCAGCTCGGAATTTGACATTAAAGTAGAAGGGAAACCAGTTCCAAAGGTAGATCAAATCAAAATCTTAGGACTATTCATTCAGAAGAATGTATATAATGATGGGACAATAAAAACGCTAGAGGGACTCGCCACGCAAGCCATTAGAATACTTAGAAGGATTGCGTTGAAAGGACGGGGCCTGAAGGGAAGAAGCTTGCTTAAACTAACCCAAGCTTACGTAATATGTTGCGTGAGCTATGCAACGCCGTTCTTAAATATCAGGTCGAAGGAGAAGGTGAGATTAGACTCTCTCATTCAACGGTGCATGAAGAGGGCTCTGGGCTTATCAATTACCGCATCCACAGAGAAGCTCCTTTCTATGGACGTGCACAATAACTGGGACAAAATAGTGAAGGCTGTCAGAGTTTCGCAGCTGGAAAGATTAATTCGAATGATCACGGGCAGAACTATACTCCAAATGGTAGGCCTGCAGACTACGAGAAAAAGCGAGCCTCCCACAGGACTTCCGAGACAACCTAATCATTCCCCCTCCCTCCTAGCATGCATCCCACATTCAACACATATAGCAAGGACAAAGAGCAGAAGCACTAATCAGACGCTTTGATTTTATGGACCGTAAGTCGGTTTTGTACGTGGACGCGGGAAGTGGCAAAACGGGGGCGGCTGTCACCTCGGTTGTCGACGGCCGATGTACCCCTGTTTCAGCCGCCACCATTAGAAGCCGCAACCGCGAAACGGCTGGAGAAGTTGCAATAGAACTCGCTTGTGTCTGAACGTAAGCCAATTTCATAATCAGCGATAGGAAAACGGCCATTTAGAATTTTGGAAATGATAGGGTTTTGCCGGAACATCGCCGTACTCAACGCAAGGAGAATCGGCAAGTCAAGATCTATCCTGATCACCTTTGGAGAGCAAAAGGCTCCTAAGACAAGTTTTCTACTGGAGATCAGTGTTCACCGTCTACCCGTACCGAGCGCGGATAGAGACATGTTACAACTGTAGGAAGACGGGGCACAGGACAGATGTGTGCTACAAGCCACGGCTAGAGCATTGCCGCAGATGTGGCGAAAACCACCCGGAGTCAACGGATGGAGAACTACCGACGTGTAAGCCCGAATGCATTTTATGCGGAGGGATGCACAATACCGGCAGTAGGAACTACAAGTACAGGCTGCTCAAGACACGGCCCCTCAAACCCAAGAACGACCTAGGGCAACATGACTCTGCACACCAGCCACGATCGCGAGTCAACGACAACCACAAAGGCTACCGGGGGAGAAGTCGGTCGAACTCCTTTCCACCACTGCCGGTGACAGGAGACGGAGTCGTCGGCTCAGGTCCTGACCAAGTCAAAGGAAGGAGTCCAAGCAAGAATGGAGACACGAGCAAAAAGGTGAGCTGGCCAGTTAAGACCTCCCCTTGGGAAACGGCTCGAGAGAAGGAACTGGTAGAACAACTCGCTAATAGGGACAGAGAGCTTGACACCATAATGAACGAATTGGCAGAAATGAGGAAACTTATTATTGATAACACGAAAATGCAGAGGGTACTCGAGAAGTTACCTATTCAGAATTCACAAAGCACTAGTCAATCGTCTCCATGTAATACTAACGAAATGGTACATAACGAAAAATCAATGGAGACGGACACCCGAGTTCCCGCGAAAAGACCTCTACCCAGAGAGGAAAACACAGAAGACAGCAAGCCCAAAAAGTTGTAAGAAAATTCGAATGAGGAAGCATCGACCCCGACTTGCAGCAAGCTTAGGTTGGACATGAATGTACTCATGAAGCGGGCAGGAGCTCAAGAGGCGAGAATAGATGTAGTTTCGGCTAGAGTTGACAAGCTAACCGAGCAGGTAGATAATCTTAATGGCGGAATTCGTCATGTTCAGAGAACAAACAATGACTTGCTTCCAGCAAATTATGGAACGGCTAAAGACCATAGAAGCAAGGCTTCCCCCGGTTGCCGGCAACGCCCTCCCTCAGCTGCCACCGCAGCAACAGACCTAGGACATCATGGCCCCTCACCACCAAATTAAAATGTGGCAGTGGAACTGCAGAGGTTCCCATTCTAACAGAGGGAACTTGCAGACACACATTCAAAAAATTGAAAACACACCCGATGTATTCACGCTACAAGAGGCAAGCTGCACGGTAAAAGTAACCGGCTACGCCGCGTATACCCCGCTAGAATGACAAAGTTGCCATAAACCTAGGTTGTTCACGGCTACATTAGTGCAGAGAAATTTGACAGCAATACAACACGAACTCGAACACAAGAGTGAAGACTATGTAATGATTTAACTAATCCCAAACACAAAGGGAGACAAGAGTCTCTGTATTCTGAATACGTAGAACTCGCCCGAAAACCAAGGGGCAGGGCTGGCAGATCTTTTACGGAAAGCGATAAGATTAGCTGACAGGAAAGGGCTAATAATCACTGGGTCTTCAATGCCCCGCATCAGGCTTGGGGATATAAGATGACCTCCCCCAAAGGAAACAAACTATGGATGAAAATTCAACACTTAAGACTAACAATACTAAACATCCCACAAGACCCCACAAGGATAGGCAACAGTTTAGGCCCGTCCCCAGACTTGACGCTGGACAGAGACCTTGAGGGCGAGAAGTGGTCAAACACAGGACACACTTTAGGTTGTGATCACTATAATATAGAGATTGAAATACATACCAGACCACTGAAGGGAATGCTGCACAAAAAGAAGCTGACAGATTGGGATACTCTTACAAAAGTCAGAGACAGAACCGCTCCGAGGGAGATCGTGAATCTAATTCAATGGGTTGAACGACTCAAAAGTGATGTAAACACACACACTAAAGAGATCCCAACAGCCGGAAATGATATTACAGATTCGAGGTTGGCCCACATGTGGGAAGCCCACGAGAGCCTTACGAAAAGATGGAAAAAGCAGAGGCGCAATAGAGGGCTAAAGAAGAGAATATCTACACTTGAACGACAGATAAAAGAATACGCGAACGAACTTCAGAGTCAACACTGGGGGCAGATTTGCGATGACCTGAATGGGAAACTTGGGTGTAAAAACACGTGGCAGCTTCTTCGCCACTCGCTAGATCCAGGACACTCTAAGACCACCGCTCAAGGACAGTTGAAAAGATTGGTTCATAAATACTAGGGCACGGCTGAAAGTCTCATAGAGGAATGGAAGAGCAGATACCTTAATACGTGCAAAGGGAGTTCATCTGCACCATATCGAGGACCAGAGAACACAGAGCTAGATATAGACATATCAAGAGCGGAGTTATGGAGGCAGTGAATAAGCTAAGAACCACATCACACATCGGGAGCAGATGGGGTCAGCAATAAAATGCTGAGAAACCTAGATTTAGTATCAGTAACAGCACTCACAGACTTTCTTAATGAGGTATGGAAACGAGGTAGAATGCCTTCAGAGTGGAGACATGCTAAAGTGGTCTTCATTCCGAAGCCTGGGAAGAAACTTGAAGTAGGCAACCTTAGACCGATATCGCTAACATCGTGCCTAGGGAAGCTGATGGAGCATGTAATACTAAACCGACTTCAGAAGTATGCAGAGGAAAGGGAGGTATTTTCCGAAACAATCCTAGGATTCAGGAGCAAGCTGTCCACGCAGGATGTAATGATTCAACTCAAAGCAGACATTATTGACACGCTCAATAAAGGGGGCACAAAAACTGTACTTGGCCTTGATCTACAGAAAGCCTTTGATAATGTCAAACACGAAGCCATAATAAATAATCTGGAGGTAATTGCCCCTGGCAAGAGGATTTACGATTACGTTAGGGATTTTCTAACCGAACGAACAGCAGAAATAAGCCTTGGAGACATCAGGTCTGAAACAATTAAGCTAGGACACAAGGGCACCTCCACAAAGATCAGGTCTTTCCCCTTTCTTCTTCAACCTAGCATTAAAGAACCTCCCGCCATTACTGAAAACTGTGAAAGGGGTGAAACATACACTATATGTTGATGATGTCCCGTTATGGACATGCACAGGCAACGATGGGGAAATAGAAGAAAATCTTCAACAGGCAGTCGACATTTTGAAGAATATGCGAAATGGGCAGGGCTGAAATCTCACCAAGCAAATCTGAACTTCCGGTAATCCGAGGAACAAAAAAACGCAATATCAACGCTGAATACATTTTGGTGGATTTAAATAGCACACCGATAACCAGAGTGGACAAATCAGGGTCGTGGGACTGATAATACAAGACAATGGAAATACTACAGAAATAATAAATCGACTTAAGTTAACAATTAACATGACAACCAGGTTGATAAGGCGAATAGCCAACAAAAGAGGCGGGGTCAAAGAGAAAGATTTGTGCCGAATTGTTCAGGCTTTTGTGATAAACAGATTAGTGTAAACCACCCCCTACCTCAAGCTAGGGGCGGCAGAAAAGACCAAATTGAAACGATCATAAGGCAGGCATATAAAGCAGCACTGGGGCTACCCCACTGCACCCCTACGGAAAGACTTCTTAAACTGGGGGTCTACAATAACAAAATGGAACTATGCGAGGCACATATATAACACAGCTAAATATGCTCACCACCACCTCCACGGGATGGAAGATCCTGGGCAAATTAGGACTACAAGATAGAATGCCGGAAAGAAATGCACAAATAAAACTGCCGACTGAAGTAAGGAACGCACTTACTATTAAACCGCTACCAAAAAACATGCACCCTGCTTTTCATGAAGGCAGGAGAAAAGCAAGAGCAAAGGCCCTTGAGGCCACGTTAGAAAGCTCTAGATACACTGTTTATGTAGACGCGGCGGAATACAAAGAAGGCAACTCTTTTGCTATCGTGGGCGTGAACGACTCGGTTATAACATTAATGGCAGGTTCAATAAAAACAAACTACTCAGGGACAGCGGAGGAGGCGGCTATTGCCATGGCGATGGTCAGCACCAAAGCGGTTATCATAATTAGCGACTCCAAATCTGCTATAAACAATTTTGCGAGGGGCATGATCTCCAAGGAGACAGAGCGAATTTTAAGATATAAAGACTACAACCAAAAAGAGGTGGAATTAATATGGGTGCCGGCACACTCGGGGAATAAAGGAAACGAGTTGGCTCACAGTAAAGCTCGAGGTTATGTCAGCCGAGCAGTGAGCCAGGTTGATTCCCCCAATTTCTCAAAAGATGCACTAATCTCATTTCATGACTACACTAATCATTTTAAACTAGAAAGGCGGATATATCCTCCACCAGACAAGAAACTAGACAAAGGGCAAGAAGTAATCTGGCGTCACCTCCAGACGTGTGCCTTCTTCAGCCCTTCTAAATTAGCGCACATGTACCCAGCACGATACAATCCAAACTGTAAACACTGCGGCGAAATAGCAGGATATGATCACATATTATGGAGCTGCAAAAAAGCGGCGCCACCAGCGGACCTTCTTTTGAGCGGTGGGAGGCTATACTGGCTAGCTCAGACCCGTTAACGCAAGTTCGGGCTACTGAGTAGGCTCAAAAGGTCGCCGAGAGCAACGGTCTCTAGGCCATCTAAGTGTAGCGCCCACAAGTCGCTTATTGCTGACAATAAATGTTCTCCAATCAAATGGAGCCCTGCACACGTGTCCGTTCCTGGCAGCGAAGCGGCCAAGAGTTAGTCCGTGCTCTCTACTTCCGGTTTAACTGTGGAGCTGCCCGACTGCCGGAACATGGACGAGCGTCTGCAAAATTATACAGGTTAAGCAGGAGACTGGTGCCACCACCAAATAAGTCTAAACAGGCAGGCAGTCGCATGGCGGCACCTGTAAGCTGGGAACTTTGTAAACCCGGTCTGGGCATATTATGTCCAGATGGACGATCGACTGGTTGATTTATAGGAAGGGAAAGGCACGGTAACAGCCTCACTTGTTTTCTGTGGACACCTCAACCGCGCCATAAGGAAAGGGAGGAAGGTAGGAGAGAAAGTGGAAATAGACAAAGAGGAGACGTAGTGGAGGTCTACGGAGTAATTTCGACCACCTGGGGATCTTTAACGTGCACTGACATCGCACAGCACACGGATGCCTCTTCGTTTCGCCTCCGTCGAAACGCAGCCGCCGAGGTCGGGTTCGAGGCCGGGTACTCCGGGACGGTAGTCGGGCGTCTTACCACTGCACCACCCCGGCGGAGCTAGATGGACGACAGAAAAAACGATAAATGCAAGCACTTTGAGGAGAGAGGGACCCTCGACCACATAATCTGGAAATGTGCTAGCTCCCCAGAGGCTAAAGCAAATATAAATTGCAGAGAAGCTTGTTAAGCTCTGCTGTGGGGTGAAGTCTGCTCCACACCAACAAGCCATCCGCCTGGCGGAAGAAGCCGCGAAGAATCAAGACCTCTTTGCCTGCTTCTGATTGTGGAGGTCTTGGCTCCCGTCCCTTACGCCGGCGTGCCGAGGGCGGGGATTGGGGGCCTCCTGATCTGGTGGAAGAATAACGTTATCATCATCATCATGCATATACGAATCTGACCCTGCCGAGTATCCGATCCAGGCATCCGTGCGGCGCCTTTCATTTGCAGTTTCCTCGAACGCCGCACCACACAGCAAACAGAGGCAGACCCAGATGTCTAGGAAGCGTTAGTAAACGAGGCATGAGCGGCGTTTGAAATTCATTTACTGGGTAGAAAAGGCGCAGTACCTGTCACAATATTCCGCGGACAGATGTGCCCCGCGGTATAGGAATGGAGGAGGGTGGGAGTGAATGAAGAGAGAGAGATAGAGGTGCCGCGTAGAGGGCTAAGGTCCACTGCGCTCTAATGGTTTTCTCCACATCGCACGGATGGATGGATGGAATATAGGAGCAGCCCCTTTGAAACGGGGTGGTAGCAATAGCTATCATGCTCATTTTTCTCCCTATATCTTAATTATTTAGATTGGTTAACTAAACTATCCTTCTATTTATTAAATTTCTGCTTCTACATTAATAACATTGTTTCACTCCTCTGCTTTTCAGCCACCCATCTTCCAGTCGTTTTTTGCTAGTTTCCACCGCCGCTGTGTTCACAGGGCCACTAATATCTAAACCCCAGAGCTTCAGGAAGAGTGACTGCGCCTGCATCAACTTCCGGAAGGATACCATTACATTCGAGTATAATATGGTCAATTGTTTCACTGGAGTTAGCACATACAGCTGTCACCCGTTAATAATTAGGAGGGAATATTATTAACGATGAGCCCTTAACGGTGCGCACACTCCCAGACACCCTTAGAATGAGTGGGGGTAGCTGTTCCGGTCGCAAAGGAGATGCCCTCGACTTGCGTGGCAAGCTCCGCCGGAATTCAACTACCTTGTAGTGACAGAAGAGGGTGGTCGTTCGGTGCCCAGCGGTCGCCAGGTCAAGCCAGAGTAAGGGTCGGAGCCAGAAGTAACAAACAAAACAAAC
>JAJIZL010124689.1:534679-571702 GCA_023969395.1 Amblyomma maculatum | reverse complement strand
AGTAACAAACAAAACAAACTTTATACACAGCAAGAGACGATACAAAGCAATACAGAAGATAACTTGAAATGCACAGACGAGAGGTTCACAGAACAGAACCGTTAAGCATGCAACTACAGAATGATTCATTAACACAGAGGTTTTACAACAGATCAAACACGAGAGAGAGACATAAACAAACACCAAATTGTTCACCGGGCACTGTTGCAGTCCGACGCCTCAAGAGTCACGATGTGGCCGCCATACGAGACGAGCGCCGCTCCTTTGCAGGTCCGTGGGCTTGCCAGCAGCGGGTGATCCCCGGGAGTCCAGCCGAAGCACAAGCGAACACGTCGCAAACACTGTTTGACTCACTGACTGACACACAAGCGGCGCGGTCTCTTTAAATAGGGCGCGCCGCGTCTGACCGTTAACACGCGCCAAAGCTAGCGCGCACACACACTTAGCTTCGCTGGTTAGGGCGCTCTCTCTTCCTCCCGTCGAGCCGCGCGTCGTCATTGGCTAGGTCCCATAGAAGATTCTGGAATTTTCTGGCGTATTCCAGACCGATGAACCACCGTCCTCCTCGGGCAATGGGAAAGAGGGTGACAGCAACGCGTACAAAGCTACGCGCTCTCCCGCACGGGGCAGGAGGCTTTTCTCTCCATGCTTTCCACGCGACGCCGCGCGGGCCTCGCGCCGTACCGGCTTGATGAAAATGTGCGCCGATTTCGTGACAACAGCACATTCGTCATCTTCATTGTTATATTTCTTTTTGTAGCTGCGTGTTCAAAGGCCCCATCATCTAGTTTCAAAAAGTAGGGCACTGCCTCTTGAGTTATCAAAGAAAGCTTCCTCCCTGATCTGCATTTTCCACTTTCGGTATAATTCCACTCTGTGTCTTTTTCAACGAATTTACCCAATTTTTACAGCCTGTGTTTTTCACCTGTTGCTTAATGCTTTTTATTTCTCCTTCCTTGCGACTAGCATACTTACTAGTTAGTTTCCTAGTTGTTTTTCCTCCATTGTAAGTCAACGCTTTTTAAGTACAGGTATTTAAATACTTTAGCTGCCCATCTGTTACTGTCCAATTTCCTCAGGCGCTCCTCATATAATATTTCACTACGAGCTTCCCGTACTTCGAAAGATGTCCAGCCCATATCTCCCTGTACCACCTCATTTGTGGTTTTGCCGTGGGCACCTAGTGCTAATCGTCCAACAGCTCTTTGATTTATTTCTATTGTCGACTGTACCTCTGATTTTAGGCACAAAACCGCATTTCCGAAAGTAAGTACGGGCACCATAATTCCTTTCCAAATACGCTTCAAATCCTCATACATGTTGTATCCCCACAATGCCCTATGTTATCCCGGCTTTCCCTCGTCCTTTGGCCTTAAAGGGCCACTGTCCAGGGAAGGCCCTTTTAAGCAAAGGAGCCCGGTGTTTCGATCAGGTACAGGAGATAGTCTGTGCAAAATGCTACGGTGACACGCACGCCGCAAAGCATCGACAATACAATTCAAAGCTTTCTCATGCTCTCCTTGGGGAAGCCAGCTTCCCCGCTTCCTGCGCTGGCCCGACGGGCCCCAGTAATGACGTACGTACCGCGAACGACGTCCATTGGTCCGTCTCGCTGACTGACGGGAGAAAGATGTGTGTCTACCGCTCGCTGCGCGCTTTTCCCTCGCCACGGCCAGACTGAATCCAGCGGCGCGCACTCCCTCGGCCGTTTTTTTTTTTCGCGCTCGCGGAGTGCCACGCCCCACCTCTCGCCAAACGCGGAGGAGGAAGGGGAATTTGTCTTGCGGAGGCTAGACGACCTCGGGCAGGAGAGTGAAAAACGTTTGCGAGGGAACGGAAGGAGAGAAGCATGACAGAATCGGGTGATTGCGGTGGCTGTAACTGCGTTATTAGTTACTCTTTTCAAAAACATTTTGCAGCCTTGCCTTCTAGGGGCGAAGTCTCACAGTCACCGGGGAAGAAAATATTTTCGACCGGAGGGTGGACAGTGGGCCTTTAAGTGATTGCTCATGCTTTCCAACGTACGCCAATCCTTCGTTTACCCATTCTTCCAGATATTTATATTCTTCTACTCTGGGTATTTCATGCCCTTGTATTTTAAGAACCTGATCATTTGAGCCGTTAAAAATGATCAAACACGACTTAACTGTGCTAAAACTCAAGCCTAGAGCGTCCCCTTCGTCTCCGCAATACTAACTAGATTTTGCAATTCTTCGAGACACTCAGCTAGCAGCACAATATCGTCTGCATACATCAAACCGGGGAGGCGCTACTCTACCGTCTTTCCACCTAGTCTATATGACAGGTTAAAACCTAGATTACTGTCTTGTATCCTCCGTTCCAGGTTTACCATACAAAGCATGAACAGCAGCGGTGATAGAGGACAGCCTTGTCTTAATCCTTTGCATACTTTGACATCTTCCGTACTTCTTACCCCTTCCCATATAATTTCTACTTTGTTATTCTGGTATAATTCTTGTAGGACCCTATTGCAAAAACCAGCGTCTCCCAGCGTCTTTCAGTGCGAAACCAGTAAGATTTTCACGCTGGTTTTGCACTGGATCTGCTGGGCACGTTGGAGGTCTGCGATATTCACTGGAGCAGTAACGGGAAGACACTGGTTGCACTGGTACGATGGGAGAAAAACGGTAGGATTAGCTTTTTGCCGCTGGGTGTGTCGCTGGCATCCGCGATGCACTGGAAGTAGCGCTGTGTGTGCGCTGGGGCCGCACTGGTCCCAGTGCCCCAATATAGCCGGTGCGGCCTGCGGCGCCAGCCGGAGTAGCATCCCTCAGGGGCCAACATGACAACAACGTACTCGCAAACGACCATCGGGGCGCAAGGGAAAAATATGGTTCAAGCAAGCACTTTTTGCTGCGAAGTCGTTGCGCACCTGTAAGAAAACAAAGGCAGTATCGTTTTTCTATTTTTTTCTAGTTTCCATGTTTCCATAGGTCGTTTCGAGCGTTTCGAGAGAGACCACGACCGCCGCGCCTCTGATATCTTACACACTGGCGATTAACGCCAACTAAAACTGGAATTGAATAATGTGGGCTACCATACATAACAAACTTCGCTGCTCATCTTAAGGGCACTCTAACACAATGATCACTACCATAATGTTCTATGCGGGCTCAATCGCAGGCGAGCGTAGCCTGCACCATGGCCCAGTATAAACAGCAGAAAGAAGAAATAAAACGAAGAAGAGAGTGGTTTACCGAGCGATGGGCCCATGAGAGACATACAGCGCTTGCAATGCATATTATTTTGCATGTTACTCAAGCTTTTGAGCTCCTTCTTACTCTGCGTTTAAAGCTGTCGAGCCCTAGGTCATCGCAACGCTTCCCGAAATATTTACATACAAATAAGGTTTAGTTACACGCGAAATAGTGTCGTCCCTGCTGCGCTTGCCGGCATTGAAGCTTGGTCGCACTTTTTTCCATGAAGGTTTGTACTAAACCTCCGTGTGCAGCGAAAATTACGCCCACTATAGCAGAGCAACACCGAAAAGCCAGTGTTGGTAAATATGCCAGCGATGTCAAACTCAACATGTTAAAATGATTCCAGTGCACAAAATAGCGCGCATAGTTGCAAGTCGCGAGGAAAGCAAGCGAGCTCCAATGATCAAGAAGTTGCAATTGTTAGAGAGGCAGCAATAGCCTGTAGACTACAAAACATGAAGTCCCAACCTTATAAATGCAGATCATGACGTAAAATGCAGAAATGTTTCGAAGAATTCCAGTTTCGGCGTAGCTGAGTGGTTGGCGTGGTGACGTAATGATTGAATGGGTGCCTAGGGACCGAGTTCGAAGCGCGCTGGGTGCACTTTTGTTTTTCGTTTTTAGGTTTTTTATGTACCTAGCTTGTTTCGTTAGTTTTTAGCTTTTAATTTTTATCCCACGCGTTTCTTTTTCTTCTCCGGGCGAACAGTGCCGCCAGTGCGGAGCGGGCCAGTATGCCGCGTCACAGTGCGCCCAGTTTCCAGCCTCATACTGGGACCATAATCAGGTATGGCGCTGGGGCGCTGGGACTCAGTGACACTGGTTTTTGCAATAGGGGAACTCTATTATCTCTAAACCGATACCTTCTTCTTTTAATATGTTCCACAGGAGTTCCCTGTTTACTTTGCCGTATGCCCCGTTTATGTCCAGGAAGGCCAAATACAAAGGTCTATTTTCCACTCTAGATATTTCGATGGATTGGGTAAGCACGAACATGCTATCATTTAAGCGCCTACCATCTCTAAAGCCGTTGTGAAGTTCTCCGAGTACCTTGTTACTTTCTACAAATGCTTGCACCTTTAATTTCAGCGCCTGCATGGCCAACCTGTACATAACAGATGTTATGGTAATCGGCCTGTAGGATTTTATATGCTTTCTATCTCATTGCCATTTATAAATCAAATTCATTTTACTCTGCCGCCAGCTGTCCTGTATTTGCTTATTCTTTATTACTGTTTCCAAAGCTTTTTAACAACGTTTCCTAAACTCAGAAAAGCCTTGAAGTTTCAACTGCGAAACGCTCTAAGCCAGCGTGTCGAAAGACGTAAAGGTTCACAGTCACTGATGAAGTTCACCTCTCAGAGATAGCTGCAGTCCCATGGCAAGTCAGGATTTCCGGCCAAAATATGGCGGAGTTGCCTCCACCCTTTGATGGCGCGAGGGCGCGCGCATTGAGGCACCTTAACAGATGGTGTCGTCTTCAATTGGAGACACTTCGCCTCTCTTGCGGTCGCAATCTCCTAGGCTTAGTTACAGCTAAGCCACAGTGATCATTATTTTCGCTGGACAGTGCAGCTCGCACCTGGTTTGAAGGTCATGAGACTGCTATCACAACGTGGAGTTCCTTCAATGACCGAATCCTGCGACCTTTCACCAATATTACCCGCAATGAACGCGCCGAGATGCTCCTACAGACGAGAGTTCAACTTTCTAACGAGAGCGTCCTCCTTTACTTCGAGGACAGGGCCAGGGTCTCGAGGTAACAGCGCGAAACGTGGACGGGAGCACAAGATTATAAGACGACACAACGAGCGCTGACATGTCAGCGCTCGTTGTGTCGTCTTCTGATCTTGTGCTCCCGTCCAGGTTCCGCGCTGTTACCTCAAGATGCATAACCAACATGCCCTAGCTGCTATTCTAGCTAACTACATGGCCAGGGTATTCCGCCGCACTGACCCAAACATGTCCGAAGAAAAAAAATCTTCGCAATCTCATGAGCGGAATTAAGGAACAGATCTTCGTTGAATTAGTGTGATGTCCCCCCAAGACTATAGAGGAATTTGTGTCCGAGGCCACTACCATTGAGAAGGCGCTAGAGATTCGATCTAAGCACAACGAGTGACCATCCATCCCTATTGCTGCCGCCATCGCTGACACTGGTAGCACTGACCTGCTCCGCGAGACCATACGGGGTGTCGTACGCGAGGAGCTGCAAAAACTATATAATGCGGCAGCACCCCACAAGTCTCCTGCCTTTCAAAAATGGTTCGGGAAGAGGTCAACCAGGCACTCAATCAACCCGAGCCACTTGCGACAATACCACCCCAGGCCTTGACCTACGCCACAGTCACTCGTCGTGCTTGTGCACTTCCCAGCCAGCACCAAGAGGATCCTGCATACACTCGTTAAGCACCTGCCGCTCGACCACTTCAGGTACGTCCAAGCAAGCAAAAGCGGCGTCTGGCGCACTCGTAACCATCGCCCACTTTGCTACCACTGTGGCGAGGCTGGTCACCTGTACCGCGGTTGCTATTACCGACGAATGGGTCGGCCGGGGTTTAGCGCTGTCGTGCGAAAGCCGCAGCGTGGTCAACGGCCGCCTGCCATTGACGCTTACTTGGCTGAAACTCCGAAAATGCCCTATGACTACTCCCGGTGGCTTGCACTGCGCCATTACTCCTCGCAGACGCCCAAATGCCGGCCTGATGCGGGTCCGCTCCGCTAGCCGCTGTCAGGAAATCTAGAAGCGGCAACCTTCGGGGGGAAGGTTGTTCATCGACGAAATTCTCAAGTTCCTCCACTCCTGCAATCTGATGGTCACATGGTTTCAAGACGACACGACGCGCCCAACATTGATCCGCTGCATCGGCGCTCCAGTTCTCCGACGACAGGAAATTGGCTATTACCACACCGCAGCCGTGACCGCACCCAGCGACGTTCCGGCGACACCACAGCGGCAACCGCCGACCTGAACATTTCAGTGGACGGAACCGACGTGACAGCGCTCCTAGATATCGGCGCCGAATATTCTGTAATGAGTCGGCCATTCTCCGCCACTCTGAAAAAGGTGGACAGGTCCGCAAATTCATACTGCCGGACCGACCGGCACCTGCACTCCTACGGTAACAGTGCAAGAAGAAACGTACTCAGCAATCTTCATCGTATTTGCCCAGTGTTCCCACGATGTCATCGTTGGCATGGATTTCTTAGCAGAAAATGAAGCCGTTATCGACCTGCGAACGCAATAAACAGTGCTTCAGACCGGCTTACAGCACTGCACCTCCTTGATGATCACGTCAATATACCGCTCCGTTCCAGTGTGATGACGTCTGTAGCTGCGAAGACACTGCGAAAACTTGGAAGGTCGTGGAGAGCAAAGAGATCTTGCTGTTCGAACGCAGTCTTGCTGTAGACAGAGGAGTCGTTCGCCTCGAAGACGGCAAAGCAGATGGCCTAATTACGAATTTTGGCAGTGAGCACCAGCATTTAGGCATTAGATCTGTGGTAGCTCACATGTGCAGTATCACGCACGTTCAAAATGCCTCTGGACTTGCGACGCTTTCGTTGACCGAGCTGGAGAGGCCTACTACTGATTTGCACTTCGATATCAACCCTGCGCTTTCTCAATTGCAGGATCGGCAAGTGACCAAGCTCCTGCAGGGCTATCTGGCGACCTTCTCTAATTCTTCACGTGTTGGCGGAACTGATCTCGCCAAGCACTGCATTATTACGGATGATACCATGCCACCTCTCAGACAGTCACCTTACCGATTGTCTCCGACTGAACGCGTCGCTATCGACCCCAAGTGAAAGATATGCTTCTCGACAATGTCATCCAGCCCTCGCGCAGTCCGTGGGCTGCACCAGTCGTTTTTGTTTTAAAAAGGATGGTACGCCGAGGTTTTGTGTGGATTACCGCAGGGTAAACAAAGTTACGCAGAAAGACGTCTATCCCCTGCCACGTATCGACGATGCGCTGGGTCGTCACTGCGCGTCACAAAATATTTCTCTTCAATGAGTCTGAAATCGGGATACTGGCTTATACAGGTAGATGAGAGGGACCGAGAGAAAACGGCGTTTGTCACTCGAGATGGGCTCTACGAGTTTAAGGCTATGCCCTTCGGTCTCTGCTCTGCGCCGGCTACTTTCCAACGGCTACTTTCCGCCCGAACTCCCTGGCGTGGCTCCAGTTGTCTTCTACAACCCTTGGCCTTGCAAAGAAACTTCTTGGTCAGTCCCGCGGCCCATACCGGGTCATTCAGCAAACATCTACAGTAGACTACATAGTTGAGCCCGTCGCGCTCTCGGCGCACTTGCGTCGCCATGGCCGCGAAACAGTCAAACTTAACCGACTGAAGCCCCAATGCGGCCCCTCTGTTTTCCGAACCATAAGTCGCCAGGATAGCTCCTTTTCTACTAGGCTGAAAAAGTTCCGTGCTGATCGTCATCGCTTCAGCCACCAGCATGCACCAGTGAGTTCAATCGACTAAGATGCGACGAAGACGAAGAAGTACGCCGGGCTCTCTGCTGCAAAGTCCTGCTGACCAAGGCTAACCATCTGAGCTGCATCAATAAACGCAGTAATACATGATTATTATTATTATTATTAATAATATTATTATCAATATTATTATTATTATTATTATTATTGGTGTTTTAATTACTGGAGCGCTTCGTTTCCATTGCTTCCAGGGAAAAGCTATTCGAGGCGCGCATGAAGCTTGAAAATCTTTGCCAGCCTGGAAAGCGCCAAACGATATTTTTCGACGCGAACTTGACAAGACATAGCCGGGATCGATTCTGGCGAGGAAAAGCAAGCGCCAAGCAAAATGTGTACTAGTTTGCCTGGAATAAACATGGAAAGATATACGTGAAACAGGCCGAGAACTCGTCTCTTCTTCGGATAATTAGGCCGGCTGACATGAATCAAATTGTCTAACTGCAATGGAAAACACCTGCTGCCAGCTGCCAAACAGGACACATTTGGCCACAGCTCAGAGAATGAACAACGTAGATATACAACAGTAGCGGAGGTTCCATAGACGCCCATTAGTCCAAAAAATGGCGGCTCATGGGCACCGCCATATTGGGGGGCAACTACGTATGAGTGAAGTTGAATGACGTCACGCATACGTATGTTTTTAGCGCGAATTTTAAAGTGGTCTTTTTATAGAACCCGCCTTTTCACGCCGGTATCTCATGACGGTTGCCTTTCAGTGCGCACCAACCTTTGCCAGTCAAATGTGCTCGAGATCCTGCTAGTTATGGCCTTGCTAATGTGCAATTCGGAACCCAATGAAAGTTACTGGCAAAGAAGGCAGCATAGAAAGGCAGCAACACTTTCAGACGCTGGCTTACCTTGGCTGGCTAAGAATGCAATCATGCATGATTCGTACTGGAAACCTTGGTGGAAATACTGGTGCTAGTACTTTTGAGTACAAGGTATGATGCACAAAGCACAGGCTCAAGTGCACAGTTTTCAATACAGTGTACGGCAAGTATGGTTTTCATATTCATGGTTTATTACAGCAACCAAACAAATACAGTGATCAAGCACACCAACAAAAAATACACGTCACAGGCAGCTCAAGCAGTAGTTTCTTTAAGCTCGCTATTCATTTTAATGGTCACAGTGCGGATAGAAAAAAGCCCTGCAGTTCCACGAACGTTGCCAGGTAGGAAATTGAAAAGCATAGAAGACAGTGCTAAGACAGCTTCAATTGAGGCAAACATGACATGACATAAGTAGGCGCATCAACACGGGTCGCAGCCTTTTTGACGACAGATACGCAGACGGTTCGAAGTGCTTGGAACAAACCCGCAAGTCTCGCACCTGCCATGGTGTCTTCTTCTCCAGGCTGACGTTGTGGTAGAACTGCACCCACACTCGGCACCTGGACGTGATGCAACGTGCACGTTATTCACAATTGCGCCGTAAGGAATACTGCATACTCCAAACGCCAATGCGTCATTAGTCCTATCAATGCTAACTGCAGTACAATATACTTCCATTATATCTGAACTATGGTAGTAAATGCTCGCCCCAAGCTGTCAGCGCCTAAGAGTGCGGTTACGTACGCTCGTCCTCATGGCATGCGGGTAGCTATACTTTTCTATGGTTAAGATTGACGAGAATGACGTGCGTTTAAAGTTACCCTAACGGTCATGCATATGCAGAATAGCAATAAGAAGACAGGCAGTAACTCCTGCTGGGTGAATTCAGTTAAAGCACCCTCAAGGCCGCGCATATACACGTGGCTGAATTCTGATACTACCAGTTGCGAGGGTCAAATTGGCTTCGCGGCGTTGGAAAACTAAACAGTGTTGTGCTCAGACTTGTCAGGCAGCACAATTGGTTTTAAATTGGCCTTCCGGTCAGTGGCATGCGCGTGGTTGCTCCTGAGAGCCCGGTATCAAGTTAACGCTGGTGATAGCCGGCTGCATGAAACTCACCATAAATCAGACAAATGGTGGGCCTCTTTCGCACAGCTCAGCACTTAAAGCGCGTGCCCTGTAGTGTAGTACATAAATATCCCAGAAAAAATGAAGCCACGTGCGCACGAACTGGTTACAGAAACAGAAGCGAACAGCCCAACGAAAGCATTCGGAGCATACCGAGAGCAGACGCTTTGTAGCAGACGACACTGACAAGAGCTCACCTGTGAAAGTCCAGCGGGAAGCGGTGTAGCTTGACACCGACGGCACTGTCCATGCTGTCGCAATGTGCCACGGCGCATCGTTTCTTCACACGCCGCAAGCTCATTTTGAAGTAAAGCGCTAAGCGCTTCGAAAGAACAGCGGGAAGCGTGCAAAGACGGAAAAAGACTGCACTGGCCGCACGTCGAAGGAAACGACAAAAACCGAGAAAACTGGTGGGGTGCGAATTTTACAAAACGGTGACAGAGACGCGACGCGCAAGGACGACGAAAACTTCGCAAAAGGGGCATTTCGAGACTGGTGATAAGAAACCGCTTCGTGAGCTCCCGCGGCCACTGTGGCTGGGTGCCGAAACAAGGCCTGCAAAGTCAAGCTGCAAATGCACCGCACACTCATAAACAGGGAGCGTAAGAAGAACGTTGCAGAAAATTAAAAATGCGCAGTAATGTTTTGCTAAAATAGTTTACCTATTTTATAAACCGTGGCATTAAAATATTTATTTCTTTATGTTGTTTTATAGCGTTTTTATTTGTGCTTTTCAATTTCATTATCTAAGTGTTTCGGCCCCCCCCAAAGTGGCCATGCTGCTGTCGCGCTAGACCATTTTTGGGCCCAGCCTTCGCTACCATTGGAATGAATTTACCATTCTTAAAACAAATGTTAGAAGTCTTCGAAAATAATGGGAAGAATTTAAGCTTTTTGCCACGTCAGGAATCGTATTTCTTAATGTATTCGCTTTAACAGAAAAAAATGTTTCAAACGCTAGCTTGAACACGTTTTCAGTACGGGGCTATCAGTGCCGTTTTGCGACTTGGCCTTATCGACGAAGAGGTGGAATCGCTATCTTCATAAGAGACACGTTTGATATTTCACCTATTGACGGGAACTTCGCTCACGCGGAATACTTTTAATTTTATGGCTCTTTATCGGCCACCCTGAAACAGTGTTACCCGTTTTCTGTTCGAACTCGAGGAAACGTTGAAGTCATGGAATTTAGTAGAAGAATTATATGTTGTTGGAGACCTGAATATAAATATTTTGTGCCCTAAAGTTGGCTCTGTATTTGCCTATTTGTATTTGTCTCTCCTATCCTTGTACGGTGTTGCAAATGAAGAACTAGTTGGTGACCATATTAACAACGTCCTGTCTACACCACATCGCTTTGCTAGCACCTAACTACCCTCTTACTTCTTGTGTTATTCTGCAACGTTTTGCGGACCACTACCTGGTCGCCTGCCGATTGTTCTCCTTCTTTTCCTTTGCCAAGTTCACTTCGGTCCAGCGACCCATTAAGGTATTCCACATCACTGTAACTGACCAGAGGGCCTTGATAACCTGATCAGTAGTTTTCACTGGATGACCCTAACTAGTTCTAATTCACCACTGATCGTCTATGATGACTTCTGCGACCAAATAAAGGAGTTCAAAAATAGTTCTAGGAGCATTGTAATAAACAAACGCAGAAACTATTACAGCTGGTTGACCGAGAACACAATGCGTGCCATTTCATACAGCGAAATGCTTTGGAAACGTTGCAAGTCAGCCTCAAAAAAGAAAAGCCTACCTCTCGAACAAAAAACAGCAAGGAATCGAGTAGTCGCTTTGAAAAGATAAACGTAGCTCCAGTATTTTTTCTTAAAATTTCGCCAGCAGTCAACGACTGCTGCTAAAACAGGGTCACTGATAAACCATCTTCATGGCAACAACGCTGCAAATATTACCCGGTTTCCTGTTTTTCTGGCGATTCGGTCGACATCCCAGACAATATCAACCATTATTTTGCACGGGCATCCGAGAACGCATCTTTAGGTCAGGCTATTCAATGCACGCTTAAAGAATCACATTCAGCATCTGCTTTTCTACCCAAGATTTCAGAAAATGAACTCTATCATATAATTTTCAGCTTTAAGCGCAATAAGCCTCCTGTACTGACGGCTTGTGGAGCTTATCACCCAGTGTGCTACAAACTTTGCAGCTTTATCTTGCGTTCTGCTTTTTATGTTAAATGGCTTTCTTGATACCGTGTGTATCCCAAAAGGGCTAACAACTGTGGTAGTTAAACCACTTTTCAAGGACGGACAAAAAGACGATGTGAAGAACTATCGACCCATTTGTATTCTTCCTATACTTTCTCATATTACTGAACAGTTCCTTTTGAAATCAATGTCCTCGTTTGCAAAAATGTGTTTTATTTTGTCTGCTCGTCAGTTTCGTTTCGTTTCCGTTCGTGGTACGGTAGCCCTTCTATAGAAATTCTCTAATGAAGTTTTCTCAGTATTTAATCAAGACTTGTTTGGAATTGAGTTATTTATTGACATATCTAAAGCTTTTCATACAGTGCATCACGGAATTTTAATACACAAACTATATCCCAGTGGTTTTAGGGGTCCGTTGTTCGATGTCCTCAAAAACTACCTTGCCGGATGATCACAAATGGTTGTCTTAGATGACATTACAAATGCAAGTTGTAAACTTTCTGTGAAGGCCGGAGTTCCTCAATGGTAAATTTTATCACCTCTGCTTTTTAATATATCTATTAATGATTTCGCGCAGGTAATTTGAAAAGGCTTAGTATTTTAGTATGCTGATGACACTGTTTTCTCAAAACATTTTTCTTACAATGTGGCCATCACTAATCTGCAGAATAATGTAAATAAAGCAATGACTTGGTCCGCTGATCAATGTCTTGAGGTTACCGCCTAAAACCGCACCTTGTTTGTTTCAGATCCCCTCTAAAATGAATAGTAACAGATGCGCTAATATTTCTCCGCGGTCACAATTGCCATTCCTGTCGATGCACGCTCGTCTCCTACATGAACTGGGTGAAATACCTGCGAGTATCCTTCGGCAGTGATTTGCCGTAGAACACTCACTTATCGCACATATGCAACAAGCCTAGAAGGGCTGCATGGATATTCTTTCACAATAAATCTATCGTTCCATTTCATATATAAAACAAAACTATTGCGCATGCTCTTGTCTAAGCACTCTGCGATATGGGATTACTGTGTTGATTTCTTGCCCCATGCGATGGAAAAACCGCGCTGATTCTTTGGTAAAGATAATATTAAGAAATATAACCTACAGCGCGCAATTTGCTATAAATTGCAATATCTTCTCAGCCCTTGGCCTTCCGTGCTTTTGGACTTTGTGCAAACTGTGGTGCTACGGAATTACTGGTTTAGCGATTTTAAAATATTGTAAGACAACGCGAAGGTCGGACTTGGGGAATCAGGCTTTATTACAGACCTGAAGCCTTGGTCGCACACTGCAGCCCAACACACTCCGCGATGACGATGGGTATCTACAAGAGGGAGCAGGATGAAGATGAAGCAGCACGTTCAGCAGTGTGGAAGATGAAGCGCCACACAGTGCTCACACTATTTCGCCCGCGCAGTTCAAGCGGCCAACCTGGCCGCAATTAGTCCGCAGGATTGCGCCGAATAAAAGGTTTCATACGTGAAACGTGGACAACTTCAGTGCCACGGTAACGACAGTCCGGAGGAGGGTAAACAGGGGAGACGCGATAGTTGACCGGGGAGGTTTTTGCAACAACTGTGTAAGGACCAATGTAACGGTGCTGTAACTTGTCACAAAGGCCAGGAGTGCGTAATGGGGTCCAAAGTAACACCTCGTCGCCGGGACGGAACGAAACTTGGCGATGGGTTGCATCATAGCGGTACTTGCGGTCTTCCTGGCTAGCTTCCGTGTTGACGCGAGCAAGCCGGCGTGATTTGGCCACTCGGGAAAGGAACTGGTCAGGAAGAGAGGATGAGGAACTGGCATGTGTAGAAAGAAAAGAGGCGTCAAGAAAGGTAGCGGGAGAACGGCCGTAGACGAGGAAAAACGGGGTGTAACCTGTGGTCCGCTGTACAGCCGTATTGTAGGCGAACGTAACAAAAGGAAGTATTACGTCCCAGTTTCGGTGGTCCTGGTCGACATACATAGACAACATGTCAGAAAGCGTGCGGTGGAACCGCTCAGTCAACCCATTGGTCTGCGGGTGATAGCTGGAGGTCAATTTGTGATGTGTGGTTGAGGCCTCAATAACTTCGGCTACAATCTTCGACAGAAATGTCCGACCACGATCGCTGAGAAGCACTTGAGGGGCCCCATGGCGCAGTACGAGCGATTCCAAAAAGAAGGTCGCGACCTCATGTGCTGAGCCATTAGGCAGGGAAGCGGTCTCAGCGTAGCGTGTTAGGTGGTCGACGGCGGTGACGATCCAGCGATTACCTCGTGCGGACAATGGAAGTGGCCCGTATAAGTCTATGCCAACAACGGTAAAGGGAGTAGCAGGGCAAGGTAGCGGCTGTAGTAGGCCAGCAGGAGGAGAAGTGGGCCGTTTGCGGCGCTGACATGGCAGACAAGAGGCGACGTATTTTTGCCACACTTGAGGCGAGGCCTGGCCAGAAGAAACGGGCTTTCACGCGGTGGTAAGTTTTATGAAAGCCTAAGTGACCGGCTGTAGCATCATCGTGGAAAGCCGCCAGGATACGGATGCGAAGCGCTTTCGGAATAACGGGGACCCAACGGGTGCCTTCGGAGCAATAAATATAACGGGAGAGCACGCCGTTGTCAAGTTTGAACTTTTGGAGTTGCCTGCGCATCCTAGCGGTAGGAGGGTGAGAAGCACCGGTGAGAAGGTCGATTAGGGAAATACAGTAGGGATCTGCTCGCTGGTTTGAAATAATGGCGTAGCGATCTGGAGCAGCGGCAAGAGTAGCACAGGTTAAGGTTGGGGCTCTGGACGACATTGGGACGTCGAGGGTGCACACAGGAAGGCTCGAGGAAGCACTAGGTGGTGAATCTGAGAGCGGGCAGCGGGAAAGAGCATCGGCATCTCGATGTTTGCGTCCCGATTTGAATACGACATCAAAGTGGTACTCCTGCAAACGCAGAATCCAACGGCCCAGGCGTCTAGTCAAATTTTTGAGGGTTGATAACCAGCACAGAGCGTGGTGATCGGTAACGATCGTGAAATGGCGGCCGTAAAGGTAGGGGCGGAATTTCTGAACTGCCCAAACGACGGCTAGGCACTCTTGCTCAGTGATGGTGTAGTTGCGTTCCGCTATTGTTAGAGTTCGACTGGCAAACGCAATTACCTTTTCCCGAGAAGCTGTATCACGTTGCAGAAGTACGGCGCCGATACCGAGGCTGCTGGCATCGGTGTGAAGAATGGTGGCAGCAGTGTCGTCGAAGTGAGCGAGAACAGGGTCCGAAGTGAGGGCATTCTTTAGGGTTTGGAAAGCTTTTTCGCATTCTTCGGACCAATTGAAAGTAGTACGGTCTGTAAGGAGGCGGTGGAGCGGTGCAGCAATGGTAGCGAAATTTGGAATGAAACGGCGAAAGTACGAAGACAGGCCAAGGAAACTGCGTAGTTCCTTAGTGCGTTGAGGGCGTGCAAAGTTCAAAACTGCAGCAAGCTTGTCAGGGTCGGGTCGAATGCCATCGCGGCTGACGAGGTGGCCCAGGATCTTGATTTCTTTCTTGGCGAAATTACACTTTTTTGTGTTCAGCTGGAGACCGGCGGATGCCAGGCACGTTAATACTTGATCAAGGCGGCATAAATGATCAGAAAAAGTCGCAGAGAAAATAACTATGTCGTCTAGGTAGCACAAGCATGTTTTCCACTTAAGTCCTCTAAGAACAGTGTCAATCATGCGCTCAAACGTAGCGGGGGCATTACAATATTGACACATGCCATTCATAGACGACGAAGATTTGAACGGGCGATTCGGAAAAGACGAAGCGAAACGGTGCTCCGCTTTTGTGCTGCCCTGACTGGCTGTTGGTGTTCTTCGGTGCCAGAGTGCCAGAGCGCCTTTTGTGTAACGTTACGTTACAAATCTGGTGGAGGAATTGCCAGGTATCGATCCAGTCCTGCATAATCAACCTGTCAATACGGAGCTTACCCCCAATACTCGCCCATTCCGATGAAGACGCCGCAACCGACGTACATACTGATGCCAGCAACGTTGGCCTCGGCGCGGTACTCTTTCAGTGGCAAGGCGGAGTAGAACGGGTTATGGCCTACGCGAGCCGAACACTCTCACGATCGGAGGCGAACTATTCGACAACAGAGAAGGAGTGCCTTGCGGTAATCTGGGCCATCAGCAAGTTTCGACCATATTTGTATGGACGACCATCATTACTTGTGCTGGCTGGCAAGCCTTAAAGACCCGTCTGGACGTTTAGCTCGTTGGAGCCTCCGTCTTCAAGGGTATGACGTTACTGTTGTCTATAAGTCGGGACATAAACACCAGGATGCGGATTGCTTTTCACGCGCGCCATTGGACTCCACTGCACTTGAAAACGCCGGCGACTTTCCCTTTATTGGGGCCATTACCCAATCCCATATGGCTGACCTTCAACGCAAGGACCCAGAGCTGGCGCCGCTCATCGATTATCTGGAAGGACGCGATGGTAGAGTACCGCTTGTTTTTCGTCGTGGCTTGCAGTCATACGCTTTACGAAGTGGAGTTCTCTACAAGCGCAATTTTGAAAGATCAAGAGAGACATTTCCACTCGTAGTACCTACGCACCTACGGCCTGACATCTTGAGCGCTTGTCACGACGAACCGTCCGCCGGCCACTTGGGAGTTAGTCGTACGCTTGCAAAAATTCGGGAGAAATACTGTTGGCCGAAATTATTACTTTCAGTACGATCTTACGTTAAAACCTGCCGTGACTGTCAACGCCGAAAGACTCCACCCATAAAACCAGCTGGATTTCTTCAGCCGATTACTCCACCGCAACCTCCTTTCCAACAAGTGGGGATGGATCTTCTTGGTCCTTTCCCGAAGTCAACTAATGGAAAGCGTTGGATTGTTGTCGCGACAGACTACTTGATTTGATATGCTGAGACCGCGTCACTCACAAATGGAACTGCCACCGAGGTAGCAGAGCTTTTTGTCCACAACATCGTGTTGCGTCATGGCGCTCCGGCTGTTATCATTACCGATCGCGGGGCAGCTTTTACGGCCCGCCTGACTAAGGCTGTACTGAACCTTACACATACTAGCCATAGACGGGCCACGGCATACCACCCGCAAACTAACGGCTTGGTGGAACGGCTAAACAGAACCCTGGCCGACATGCTTTCCATGTACGTGGATATAGAGCATAAGACCTGGGATCAAATCCTCCCATATGCCACGTTCGCATATAATACGGCACATCAGGAGACGACGCGGCTCGCACCCTTCGAGCTTGTCTTCGGCCTTCTAGTGACCACTCCACTGGATACAATGCTGCCCGTATACACCGACGACGAACATGAGCTTGACCTGGACATTGCTAGTTTTACTCAGCGTGCAGAAGAAGCGCGGCAGCTGGCAAGACAGCGCATATACCTACAACAGCAACTAGACTCTGACCGTTGTAACAAGGGACGGCGCTTCGCTGCCCACGAGCCTGGAGACTATGCCTGGATTTGGACGCCCGTTCGTCATCGTGGTCTCTTTGAAAAATTGCTGCGTCCGTGCTTCGGCCCATATCGTGTCCTCCAACGCTTCAGCGACGTTACTTATGAAGTTGAATCCGCGACCAAGATCCCTCAAGCCGCAGACGACGCAAGTTCACTGATGTTGTACACGTCGTGCGGATGAAACCCTACCACGATCGCCCCGCTGACTAATCTTGAGACTGATGGCGCCGCGTTTTGTGCTGTGGCATCCCATACCAACCTAGCATGCTATCTGTCAACTCATCGCATCAAGCAGCATTTGCAGCATCGAGGCGATGCTGCCAAGAAGGGGGGCAATGAGACATGCCATTCATAGAAGACCAAGATTTGAACGGGCGATTCGGAAAAGACGACAAAGCGAAACGATGCTCCGCTTTTATGCTGCCCTGACTGGCTGTTGGTGTTCTTCGGTACCAGAGTGCCAGAGCGCCTTCTGTGTAACGTTACGTTACAATATGTTACATAGCCCCCCGATCCCTTCGTAGTAGTGTCCGTTTTGCAGTTTCGCGCTCTTTAACGAGATATGCAGAAGCTAGACGTAGTGGGTATGTGCTGAAAATTTTTAATGATTTGCCGGATGAGACATTCCCGGCTGCATCCCAAACTGTATTATAGAGAATGCTTGGCTTTTTGTAACAGGAAAATGTTTTTGTCTGTAATATGTACTCTTACGTTGTTTGATGTTCATTCTTTTGTGATTTTTCCGTGTTGGTATAGTTCTTTCAAACTATTACATCACTTTTCTGTATGTTAATATAGTGGTTACTGCACGCTCGTTCGCTGTCTTTTGCCGGGCCTAGTCCCTGAAACCATGAGCGGCTTAGACGGGCCCAATTCTGGTACTTTGCATTCTTTTTGTGCAATGAAACATTTTAAGGGGGTTTGGTTGGGGGTTATTTTCAGGAATGGAGACGGCGACCGGTGACAAACGACGATCGTAGAGTGAGGCGCAATTTCGTCCGATCAAGACAGTCCGAGCTTCCAGTGCGCGCGCCAGCTGATCGTCCAGGAACCCAGCAGTCTTCATCGTCGTTTGCGTGGGCGTTGTGTCATCGTCCTTACAATTGCCCTGGCGGATAGAGGGAGCCATCCTGGCGACTTAAGATGAGGGAACGAGAATGGGATCGTAGTATGGGTTAAGTCGACTGACATGAACAACTTCTCGCCCACGGCGACGGTGGTCCGAAGAAGGCGTTGCGGGTTCCACGACGTAGTTAACTGGGGATGCACGCTCTAATAAACGATAAGGGCCATTACACTTTGCAGAGAATTTGGAATAAGCCGGGACATAGAGCCAAACGAGGGGGTTGGTAGGAGAGTCAGAAGCGGGCTTGTCGTGACCGCTCTCATGTCGGCGAAGATCTTGAATGTCCGACGTCAATGAGCGCGCCAGCTCACGGCACTACTAAGCATTACGGGCAACAGCTGAAAGAGAAGTGTACTCTGAACTGTCGGGGTGGTAACTAAGTATGGTGTCCAGTTGACAGGAAGGCTCACGACCGTATAGGAGAAAGAACGGAGAAAATCCAGTCGTTTGACGTTGTGTTAGAGGCGTAGGGGACGTACGTAAGCACCTGATCCCAATTAGACGCGTCAGAAGAAACGTACATTGCTAGCATGTCATCAAAAGTTCGGTTAAACCTTTCTGTGAGGCCGTTGGTTTGAGGATGGTAAGTTGTTGTGGTTCAATGTATTGTTGGCAAGCTTCAAACAGCTCGTGGACCACTTGGGATAGGAGGACGCGGCCACGGTCACTGAGAAGTTCACGAGGAGTCCCGTGACGAAGAACGAAGTGACGCAGGATGAAGGAGACGACGTCACGAGCACAAGCCGTAGGTAGGGCTGCAGTATCCGCGTAGCGAGTGAGGTGATCCACGGCGACTACTATCCAGCGGTTGCCTGATGTCGAAGATGGAAGGGGGTCATGGAGGCCGATGCCGACACGATAAAAAGGTCGCGCTTGACAAGGCAATGGCTGTACCAGGCCGGTGGAGGGGCGCGGAGACGCCTTCTGCTGCTGTCAAGCAGTACAGGAGCGAATATAGCGGCAACAAAGTTGTACATCATCCGCTAGTAGTACCGCTGGTGGAGACGCTCGTATGTCTTCAGCAAGTCAGCATGTGCGCTTTGCGGATCAGCATGGTGATGGGCAAATATTTCTGTGCGGAGATGGCGAGGAATGACGAAGAGCCATTTGCGACCATCCGGGCGATAGCTTTTCCGATACAGCAGACCATCCCGGATCGTAAAATGGGAAGCTTCGCGACGAAGGGCAGGCGGGAATGAAGGCGTTAAGTACGCGGTGAGGACTTCTAGGAGCGAAGATATTCAGGGATCCCGGCGTTGTTCAAAAGGTAGGTCGTCGGAAGTAAGGGCTGCAACGGAGGGTTCGGATATCGAGTTTGAAGGGCGCAGGAGACGGCGGCGGCGAGCGCGACAAAGCGTCGGCGTCGGAGTGTTTGCCTCACGATCCTTATATATTATGTCAAAGTTAAAGTCTTAAAGGCGAAGATCCCAGCGGCCGAGGTGTCCAGAAGGGTCTTTCAGGAAAGCCAACCAGCAGAGTGGTCGGTGATAACGTTGAAGCAGCGGCCATATAAGTAGGGGCGAAACTTCGTTAAGGCCCACACGATTGCAACACACTCCTCTTCCGTGATGGTGTAGTTAGATTCGGCTTTCCTTAGCGCTCGACTAGCGCAAGCAGCTAAATATTCGGAAAAGCCGGGTTTGCGTTGAGCGAAGACGGCACCGAGGCCGATGCCGCTGGCGTCAGTGTGCACCTCTGTAGGAGCAGAAGGGTCGTAATGGAGGAGAATGCGTGGTGAAGTGAGTAGGCTTCGGAGCGTAGTGAAAGTATCGTGGCTGATGGACTCCAGGTAGACAAGAAGGCGGGACCATTCAGCAATTTTGTGAGCGGTGGAATGATGGTAGCGAAATTTCGGACAAAACGGCGAAAAATTAGCATAGGCCGACAAAGCTGCGCAGCTCTTTAACAGAAGTCGGTTTCAGGAATTCAGTGACCACACGTAGTTTGTCCGGATCGGGCAGGACACCATCTTTGGACACGACATAACCCAGTATTGTCAGCTTATGGCGCCAAAACGACATTCCTTCAGATTACGTTGAAGACAGGCGCCACTGAGACAGCTCAGGATTTGGTATAAGTGCACGAGGTGCGTCGGAAAATCGGGAGAGAAAACGACGATAGCATCCAAATAAAAAAGGCCAATATTCGACTTGAGGCCACGTAAGATGTCTATCATTCGCTCAAATGTAGCAGGAGCATTGCAAAGACCAAACGGCATCACAGTGAACTCATATCAGGGGTAAAAAAAGGCTGTCTTCGGTTAGTCAGATAGGGACTCGCCAATAGCCAGAGCGCAGGTCTAGGGTCGAAAAGAACTCACCTCCTTGTAGATAATCGATGGCATCGTCAATGCGGGGTAGTGGGTATACACTTTACGTGTTTCTTGTTAAGATGGCGGAGAGAGAGAGAGAGAAAGAGAGAGAAGGCAGAGAGGTTAACCAGGAAAGCTTCCGGTTTGCTATCCTGCACAGGGGAAGGGGAATGAGGAGCTTAAAGGAGAAAGATAGAAGAGAATGATAGGAAAGGTAAGGCGGCGAGGAGCACAGTCACAGTTTCTCAATCAAGTTTGTGTCTCTCATAAAACACATAAGTGCTTTGAAGGCTTTGCCGTTAGACGCATTCTGTGACCATGGGCCGAGGATTTTCTCCTCTGTGAAAGGACGGCTGTCAAGATGGTCCAGAGCCGAACGCAGCGCATATCGTTCGCTTGAAAAAGCAGGGCGCTCGCAAAGGAGATGCTGTGTGGTCTCTTCGCAGCCGCATCTTTCACAGTTAGGGCTATCCGCCATTCTCATCACATAAGCGTATTTTTTGGTGAATGCAACACCGAGCCACATACGGCACATCAGTGTTGTTTCGCGCCGCCCTTTGTTGAGCGGAACACGAAGGCGCAGCCCAGGGTCTAGTTCCCTGAGGCGTCGATTGGAAAATTCTCCTTTGTTCCAGGCTGAAAGCGTTAGCTCCGCCGTTAAGGAACGAAGTCGACAAGCTGCGTCAACTCTAGATATAGGAATGTTCATTGTAGTTCCGTTGTTGTGTGCAGAACGGGTAACTTGGTCTGCCTGGTGGTTTCCCTCAATACCGCAATGTCCAGGTAGCCACTGGAAAATTATGTCATGACTTTTTGATGTGGCGTCGTGGTATAGCACGCGGATCTCTGCAGTTAGTTGTTCATGTGATCCACGACGTAGCGCAGCTTGAACGCCTTGAAGCGCTGCTTTCGAGTCCGTAAAAATGGACCAGACACCTGGAAGTTCCTGGCCGATGTATTCAATAGCTGCACGTAAGGCAGCCAGTTCCGCACCAGTTGAAGAGGTGGGGTCCTTCGTCTTGATCCTCTCGCACGATGGACCTCGACATTATCACTACGGACCCCGCGGAGCTTGTTGAAGTAACTGAGCCATCGGTGTAGACGTGTTCACGATTATTGTGCATAGAATACAGGTGACCCAATGTCATTTGCTTCAAGGCAGGCAATGGTACATCCGTTTTCTTTTTTACTCCCGGAATAGATAGGTAAACTTTCGGTTCATGTAGGCTCCATATGGGTAAACTCGGTCTTGAAGCTGGAGTGAACTGTGAAGGAAGGTAGGTGCGATGAGCTGCTATGGTTTTGGCAAATGCAGTATGTGGTCTAATTGTTGGGATAGTTGCCAGGTGGTGACGGGAAACCCGGGTGAGGTGTCGTATGTGTGTCCTCATGGTTTCAACAGCAATATATGTAGCTATGGGATGCTCGCGGGAGAGAACTGTTGCTGCCGTTGAGATGCATTTTGGCAGTCCAAGGCAGATGCGGAGAGCTTGAGCTTGCACGCTTTGGAGGATCTCGATATTCATCTTCCTAATATTATTGAATATTGGAAAGCTGTACCGCACGTAACCCAGGAAAAGTGAATGGTATAGTTGCAGCATAGAGTGCACTGACGCGCCCCAGGACTTGCTTCCTAGAAAGGAGAGAACATGGGCAATCGCCGTCAGTCTTTTCTTCATACCACTGATATGTGGACTCCACGAGAGGTTCCTATCAATGACGATTCCAAGGAAGCGATGACTCTTTTCATAAGGAATAGCTTTGCCATTTATGTATACTGCGTGTTGTGACATTGATTTTCGTGTGAAGGCCACCACAGAACACTTCTCTGTTGAGATAGTAAGACCCTGTACACGAAGATATGATGTCACAATCGATGCCGCTTTTTGTAGTCTTGCACGAACTTGGGGTCGAGTCACGCTTGAGGCCCAAATGCAAATATCATCCGCATATATGGAGATCTGAGCTGACTGAGGCAGCAGGGCGACTAGGCCGATGAGCACAAGTTTGAATAGAGTGGGGCTCAGTACCCCACCCTGCGGAACTCCGCGAGAGGTTCTATGTGAGGATGTTGGTCCGTCCTCTGTCTGGATGAGCAGTGACCTGTCTGACAAATAACTGCGTATCCAGCTATAAGTTCGTCCTCGGATATCAGCAGTTTCCAGTGCATCTAGGATGGCTTCATGCGTTACATTGTCGTAGGCACCTTTAATGTCTAAAAACAATGCCGCAGTCAATCTTTTCAGATTCTTTTGGAAATTGACTGACGTAACCAGGTCTACGACATTATCTATAGAGGAGCGGCCGCGTCGAAACCAGACATGAAATCTGGAGATTTTTCGTGTCGTTCCAAGTACCACTCAATGCGTGTTAATAGCACCCTTTCCATTATTTTGTCGACGCAGCTGGAGAGCGCAATAGGGCGGTATGAATTAATATCGAGCGGTGATTTTCCGGGTTTTATAAGTGGAATGATACGACTTGTCTTCCATTCACTTGGAACTTTGCCGTCGCTCCATGACCTGTTGTATGTCTGCAAGAGAGCCTGTCGAGCCTCTTGGCGTAGATTGGCAAGCGCAGAGTACGTCACACCATCTGGCCCTGGAGAAGATGACCTTTTACAACAAGCGAGAGCAGCGTCAAGTTTTTCCAGTGTGAACAGTAGATCCATCCGTGAATCCCTCGATGGCGGAACATCACTACACTGCTGTGGCGCGAGTGTGTTTGAAGGTCCTATTATTCTTGCGCAGAATTCTTCGGCTACGTCGACCTCACTGCATCTCTGGTGAAGCACGATTGATTTGAAAGGGTGTCGTTGTTGAGGTGATGAACAAAGGCCGTGAATCAACGCAAAATCTTATGGAGTCATCCTTCTTTTTTACAAGTACCACGGGAGACGAACACGGACTAGATGAAGGCTGAATTACACCACGTTGTAGCATGTCGTCGACCTGCTCAGCAATAACACGGCGCTCCGTAGGCGAAACACGGTAAGGGCGCTGGTGAAGAGGGGCATGACTGCCTGTATCGATGTGGTGAACAATCTCGGTCTCACGGCCCAAGGAAGTCGTCTGAACGTCAAGCGAAGAACGGAACTGGTTGAGGAGAGCAAACAGTTGATCACGGTGAGTCGGGTCAAGATCACTGGCCACAGATGATTGAAAAAGGTCCCAACTTAGTATATCGGAAGACGCAGATATAAGCGTTAAGGAGGCTACGTGGGCACTTTGTGGCAAATACCCATCAAATGAAACGGCGAGATGAGGTCAGCAACTTCAATATGGCCAGGGCATTCGCCACGAAGTAGCGGGACCACAGCGGTTGAGGCATTCACCACAACAATATCAGTGACCCCGCGGTTAATATCGATGATAGCAAAGGGAAGAAGGCGGTTACGGCGAGAAGCGAACATGGGAGAAGGCGTAAAAAGAACAGTCGCGTCTAAAGAAAATGGTGCACACACGGGAACAATCACAGCACAGTTGAACGGAATGTGGGGGTCGTCGGCGACAAGTTTGGCGCAAAGAAAAGACGGTTCATTGTCAAGAACCGCATCACAGAGCGCAGAGAAGGCGACGTAGTGCGGGCGCAGTCAATAACAGCATTGGGGCAGGACACGAAATCCCAACCAAGAATTGTCATGCGATGACGCAAGCACTAAAAACTCGGCGATGTATAAGACGTCCGCGATAACGACACGCGCTGTGCAAGTAGCAGACGGACGAACGGAATCGGCGCTGGCGGTGCGAAGAGAGAGCCCAGAAGGCGGGGTGGTGACTTCAAGAAGCGAGCGGCAAAAACTTTCGCTAATGATGAAGCGAGTGGCCCCTGTATCGACGAGTGACGAACACCGTCAACAAAAACTTCTAGAACGTCCAGCGGAGACAGATGAGGACTTGGGGTAGGCGAAATGTGCGCATTTCGAGCCCCAGGGACTGCGGCTGCTAGTTTTCCGATTCTTGTGTCACGCTACGACGCCGCATCGGCAACACTGACCGATGGCGAGAGGACGGCGAGCGGTGCAGTGGAATGTGCTGGCAACCCGGCGAGTTGTGCGACTGCCCTGTAGACGTCACCGAAGGTGGGCGCAAGTTGTCGTACCGATAATTGCAGTCAGTAGTTGTGTATGCAGGGCCAGAATGCAGAGTACGACGGCACGGGCGGGCGATGTGGCCTGGAATACCGCAGGCATAGCAAATAGGCTGGTTGTCATTCGTGCGGCAAGGATTGTAGGGAGGCGTCGTTGATCGTAACCGTGGGGCGACAGACTGTGGCACCATAGTCGGCACGTAGGCAAAGGACTGGCAGTGGTGGGCGGCCGGTAACTTCTGCATACGTGGGAGACATCTGTACTTGCACAGGTAGAGGCGGCACCATAGTAGGGGGGTTGTAACTCAATAGTGCAGCAAGAGGTTTGGGCTGCAGTGGAATAGGGTCGACAGGAGGTGTGACAGGCGCTGGCTGGCCAAAACTGGTAAGTGCAACGGCAACCCACTGAGTGATGGTGTGTCGAATGGTAGGGATAAGCAGCTCGGCTGTAGACGACAGGCGTGGGCCAGACAAAAGCCCAAGCTGTCGGGAGACCTCATCTCGAAGAAAATCTTTTACGCGAGCCAAAACGTCGCTACTCACAGCCAGGCGAGAGATGAACCCAACGAGTGCGGAATGACGACGAGTGCAGAGGCGTTGCTTTAGCAACTCGACGAAACTTTGACAAGGGCTTTATACTGAAGCCACTGTATAACTATATCTCTGTAGCCTCATCTATAGACGGGTCGACACGCTTGCATAAATCCACGACGTCTTCAATGTGGCTTGTGAAGGTTTCACCTTCATGCTGAACTCGTACGCGCAAGGCTTCTTCAACGCGCAGTTTCCGCACTGTGGGATGACTAAAAACGTCTGTCAACTTTGTCTTGAAGCTAGCCCAAGTTAGCATGTCGGCCTCAGGATTTAGATACCATAGGTTTGCAACGTCACTCAGGTAGAAGATGACATTGTTGATCTTCATGCGGTCATCCCAGTGACTACGACGACTCACTGGCTCGTACGAGGCAAACCAATCTTCAACGTCGTGGTCGCCCTGCGCGCTGAAAACCACGGGGTCTCCCTGCCGATTGGCACCAGAGCATGAGATGGATTGCGAAGGGGCTGTCACTGGCTATTGGCCTACCTCGTGTGTCGCCATAGGTATCATAGGGCTGCGGAGCTCCATGGTGATCGTGTAAGAGTCTTACCCCGGCACGTCCCACTAATTGAAAAGGGGTTTATTGGGGGTTTTTCGTAGGACTGGAGACGGCGACCAGTGACACATGACGATCGTAGAGCGAAGCACAATCTCGTGCGAACAAGATAGCCGGAGCTTCCAGTGCGAGAAAAAGCGTATCAGCCAGGAACCCAGCAGTCTTCATCGTTGTTTGCGAGGGCGAAGTATCATCTTCTTCCTTAGACATTATTACTATTTTTATCATTTTATATTATTATTATTATTATCATCATCATCAACCTTGACACCTTCGTTTCGGATATACCCGGCTACAGAGCCATTTAATTTCGCAGACATGCATGGAGAAGTCCCTTCTTGGAATCACTGCTTCAAGTGCGTCTCCTTGATTCTCGCAGACAGTCATTTAGGGTTAAGCTACCAAAACCGCGTGTGACTGGGCTTAATCCAGCTTTTGCTCTTTAAGCTAGATTATCTGTGCTTGTCTAACCTGGCGCAGCAACAAAACGAAACAAGATAACTTTCGCTTGCATAAACGGCCCTGGCGAGCTATGGTCATCAATTTTTTTTTCTCAGCTAAATATTATTGCAAAACGCTGAGCTGGGCTTGTTGGTTCATAGCTATTAAAATGGTTGGCAGCGCTAAAGGACAACATAAAGGACAAGAAGCACAGAACGGCGCTACACTTTCAACGATACTTTAATTCATGCAAACACACAGAATATATGCAGCAGGTGAGAGGAAGCTGTCTTTAGACGAGCAATAATCTTCAATATCTATCTAAAAAGGCGTATTCATTACTGTGCAGCATCAATGTGACAGAACTCAAGCAGCCAGACCCAGTTCTTCCAATGTGATATGATTCAATGAGCTGTCGGGAGATTGCGTCCTTGCATCTTTTTAATACAGTCGTGTCATATAAAAGGGCTAGGCACGTACCATTACTGCATTTTATGCAATGTAAGGAAACATTGGAGCCGGTGCCAGTCCGTTATGACTCGGTTCTTGTGCTCCCGTAGCCTATCACTAATGCATCGGCCTAGTTGGCCGATGTATACCATTCCGCAAGTGAGAGGGATGCTGTAAACTACTCCCTCTCTGCATGCAACATAAGGCTTTCTGTGCTTCTTGTTGCACCCAGGCAATGTTTCCTTCTCCTTGGAAAGTTTAGCGCCGTCCTGTGCTTCTTGTTCTCTGTGTCCTTTAGCGCTGCAAAACCTTTTTATAATCATTCCCTGCCAACAAAACCATATATTTTGACGTTGCTCCTTACTCAAAACCAGCTTGTCGCCTTTGGTAGCGAGAGGGATTAGCGCGTTTGTTCCGAGGGTTTGTGCAACCAATAAAGGTATTGAATTTCATTCTAATTCTTTGTAGAGTCTGCAGTTTTCACAAAATATTTCCAGCATGGAAAGGATTTCAGTAAAAACACGTTTTGGTTAGATAATTGAAATACTAAGCTGACGGCAGTATTTATGAAGACATTTTATGAATACGGTACCTTTAAGTCACTGTTGCGAATTCTTGCAAGACTATCAATAAGGTGCTGCTAAACCCATTTCATAAACCACTTATATGATGTATGAAGACTTTCTTTGAACATAATTCTTTTTGATCATTATGGCCAATTGTTGGGAGGCCGTCGAGGAGTTGATAAACAGATATTGAAAAATATAAGGAAACATACACTTTTGGATCTCAGTGGCTATTTTTGCAAGACCATTGACTTTTTGTTACTAATTATTCCAAGTTGTTCTGCAAAACTTTGGTGCGTTTACTTAATGTTTTGCATAAATTAATGTAACGTATCAAATACTTTTTAAAAGGCCTCTAGTGGAGACTAATAAAGTTTTACTGCCAGCACCACTACGTCGAAAAAGAACGTCATTACAAACATTTCACAATCATATTTGCATTTATTCCGTGAAGATCACGCAAAATACAACAACGACAGAAATGACCAAACCAAACAGCCAAACCCGCTCCGCGTAAAGCCGGTCAAAATGCACGTCCTCTGCCAGGAGGTATGTATTTTTTGTTTAGCAATTTTGTTCCGACAAGGTAAGGCTTGAGAAGTTATTATTTAAGGTATATGGAGAGTTTCGGCTGCTTGTTACATTCTCTTCAGCTACATAATTTGTTTGAAATTAAGAGACGTGTCTAATGAGCACCTTTTGTTTTTTGACGGTCCTTTTAACAATAACTTTGTGAAAATTGGAGACAGAATGGCACATTCATTAAAAGCAAAATTAGCTAACAAACCCTGCCGCTGTTTCCGGACGTTTTGTTGAGGATTATAAAACTGTCTACAGTCGTCATCATACTTTATCGCCAGTAGCGCATTTAAAAACTGGCGATGAAAATGCAATGTCCTACATTAAGTTGGGTATAGAACATAGAACATCAGTTCGGTATATTTTGCTTGAGGTCATTAAGAGACATTGGGTGCGATTCTAATGTTGCTAATTGCAGTGACTGTGACAACACACCGGTGCCAGGACGATTCCCGCAAAAACTTTACACCGAGAGCTGTATGTAAGCAAAACTTGCATGACAAAAACCGCTCTATAATATTTGACTAATACAACGCTGTTATAGAGCACCCATGGCCGACTGCAAATCCCTGAATGTAATAATGGTCGATGCATATATGCAGACAATATGGCATTGGCATTTTCCGGCGCTTCTGATCATGTTAAAAATTTAACATATTTACGGCAACCCCCAAATGATAGACACCCGAACGAAACACAGCCTCGCTCTCATGGGCTGCAGCTACTAAAACAGATCCGCTCTCGATAGCACCCTGAGATGTATAACGAATGGTGCGCTGACATCAAGGTGCCCAGGGGAGCTACAAGCCCACCACCTTGCCTTCAGTGCATCCTTTAAGCCCCCGACGCTTGTCCATAAGCTCATCCTATCCTTCGACGTACACCTCGCGGACTCTATCACCCTATATAAACAGCTCAATGCAGAACGCAAGGTAGACATAATGGGACAGGGATTTCAGAGAGTTTCAGTTTCCCTCAGCCACCAGGCCGGGGACTTTGAAACAAATTGCACATGCACACAACGATATCGGAAAGCGTACGCGGCAAGAAACTTCCAAAAGGCCAGCTGAAGTCCGATCCCCCACAAGCAACAGGTACCTGTAGTTCTCAGCCAATGCTCGACATTGAACAATTCGTGTGTCAATGCCAGGCCTTAGTCGGGGAACGCACACGACATCAACCCTCCATGTTAACAGCTAGGGTGAGTGGATACAGTTAAGGCAAGGTTCTTCCCCCCCTTATTGCAAGCCCGTGGAACATTGCTCGTGCTTGCAAGTTCCACCTAATGACATATTTTGCAGTGCATTGCAAACCCTTTACTGTGCATTCACAAATGACCGTTTTTCCTGGCCCCTACTATACCTAACCCACACTCATGGGCTTTGAGCCATCCTCCTAAAATTTCTCCATTCATCCATTCACTAATTCATTCCGGAAAACGTTGCGTTGGCCGCAGGTGTGATGGCTTGGCTTGTCTGAATGAGAATCACACCGTATGATGATATTGCTGCAGCCATCTAAAACAGGGAATAAAAAAGAATTGTTTTTGTCATTAGGCGCAAGACCAGTAGCCGCGTGATATGTCGAAATAGCAGTACCGGCTCTAAAGACGGGACCATAATTCACGTTCTGGTGCGCCCTCAACCTGTTGCATTTTGGTTCACATTTAAACTAGAGTAAAAAAATTTAAAATAAATACACAACACCAGCATTGTCTACAGGTATTCTTTATAATTATCTATAGAGCATCAGGGAGGAAAATCACATTGGAATTATAACATTCATATTTTAGAATATGTGCATCAGGCGGGCAAAGAAACTTGTCTACATGACAGTAACCAAGAAATCAAACAGCCTATGATTTCATTGTGGCGTCTTTCCTTACTTGCTTGCAAAAGCAGACGATTATAATTCATTTTGTAGCGATAGTTAGACTACACCAATCAGCAGGGAATTTCGCCGTGTGTAAGACAGGCAACTAGAGCACATGCGCGGAAACCGGAGAGCGACAGGTGCGGTGCACTGGACATCACAGCCCGTGGCCGCCGCAGCCTCGTGCCGACTCCACTGCCCATGCCCGAACAGAGAAGAACGTATTGCAAAGCGGAGTAGGCAAGATGGAGAGCACAATAATAGAAATAAATAATAATCAATCAATCTTAATTTAATGTGTGGAGGAACAACCATATGGTCTTCGTGCTGCAGCACACGAAACATGGACACACAAGTTTACACTGAAAGATAGAACACAAAAGAAGAAACAGATAAAACATGAAATGAAAATTAGACGAAAAGAGTCACGGAGAGAAAGAAATCAATGAGTAGCATGTCTTGTATGCGCGGTCTGAGAATCGTAGAGCACACCACGAAAAAAAAACGATTGATATAAAAATAAACAACAAATAACTGCCATTGACTATAGTAAATAGAAATATACATAAAATAAACAACCACTCGAGGCGCAACAAGTGTGGGATATCTAGAATAGAGGCTAGAAATAAAGGTAAATACAATAAGGAATCAAAGTTGAACGCGGGACAGCAAGATTCGAATATAAAGTTTAAAGTTAAAGTTTAAAATTACGTTAGGCGATGCACGCGCTGATATGTGCATAAGAAGGAAAAAGAAGAATCTGGGTAGTTTTGGGCGAAGACGACGACGTTTGAGCAGTGTCGGCTGGTGCCTGCAGGAAAGGCCTGTTCTGTGAAAGCCTTGCCTCCCGTCTCCGCTCTCTGAAACCTCAAGCTGAACTACCCCCGTAACATCTTGGTGGAGGCGCTTTCGATCCCCTTGCCACAGGTCCTCATATTTCATCCAGGTCCTTGCCAGAAACCTGGATGTACGCAGTGGACGCCATCTCCCCGAGCTCACCCCACCGACTGCCAGAGTAAGCATGGCATCCCAAGACGCATCGCCAGCTACGGAAACTCCACCTGAGCTCATGGTCTTAACCAAAATCCGCCATCCGCCTATTTTTAACAGTGAAGACAAGACAGATGTTGAAGATCGGCTCGATGAATACGAAAGGTGCAGCAGGAACAACTAGTGGGATGCTATCATAATGCTTGCCAACATCATCTTTTACCTAGCGTGAACGGCGAAAACCTGGTTTACCAACCACGAACAGGAGATGCATACTTGGGACATCTGCAAACAAAAACTTCAGGACTTGTTCGGCAAGCCGATTGGACGAGCTCTAGCAGCCAAAAAAGACCTGGCTACTCGTGCTCAATCGTAAACCGAATCATACCTCGCCTATACATACAGGACGTCCTCGCCCTGTGTCGAAAGGTGAACACCTCTATGACCGAAGATGATAAATTGGGCCATATACTTAAGGGTATCGCTGATGATGCATTCAACATACTTCTCTGCAAAGACTGCTCTCCGATGGACTCAGTCCTACATGTCTGTCGCGGTTTCGAACAGGCGAAGCAGCGCCGCATCGTCCATCGGTTTGAGCGTCTTCCCTACACGGCGACTACGTCCTCATGTGACGATCTGCCCACTTTGCAGCAGCCTTCAAGTCAGAACAACCTCACTACTATCGTCCGCAGGAAAATCGAGGCCTTGACTCCTGTTACACTTACATCACCTCCTCCAGAGCCAACAATAGCTATTATACAGGCTGTCGTCCGCCAAGAATTCGCGAATGTGGGCCTCGTCTCCAATCCTACCACGCCACCCCCTGCACCACAGCCAATACCAGTGGCTGCTGCTGCTGCCACAACACCGCCCTACACACCGCGCTACCCTACCCGCAATCCTGCGGAGTAGCACACATCTGACGATAGGCCTATTTGCTTTGTCTGCTGTCGGGTTGGCCATACGTCCCGCTATTGCCGCAGCCGCCCGGCTCCCCCTCTCGCCCCTATTACAGCCCTGTTCGCCATGACTACTATGACTATTATGTACCACGGCCAGTTTGCGTCACACCAGCACTGCTTCGTACCGAGAACATTGAGCAAGCCCGTCGTCCCAGCCGTTCGCCATCGCCTTAAGCCCACCGTTCCCGATTACCTACTCCTCGCCGCAGCTTGTCCCCAACGTACCAAGGCCCTTACTAGGAAAACTAGGCAATGCAGCGCCCAGACGTGATGCTGCGTCACCAACCCAGACAGCCAACTGTGTTTCGACCATCGCACCATGCTGCAACCTGATAAATGTCCTTGTAGATAGAGTCCCTGGGCCCGCTCTCATTGACACTGGAGCCCATATTTCAGTCCTGAGGTCTTCGTTCCGCCAGCGCCTCAAAAAAGTTCTTACGCCCTCTAACACCTCTACAGTTCGTGTTCCTGATGGCAACACTGCTACCATCATCGGAATGTGCACTGCGCGCATTAGCATCGCCAGCCACCACGTCCCTGTGCTCTTCGCCGTCCTTACTACTTGTCCTCAAGACGTCATTCTGGGCCTAGACTTTTTAACAGCCCATTCCGCTCTCATTGACTGTTCCTCCGGACTTCTACGTCTAGCCCTTCCCCATTGTGTTCACGACCCTAGTGCTGACCATTCCCAGCCTCGTCTCCTCTCCAGTACATTTACTCGCCTAGCTCCCGAGGCGGCAGTATATGTGCCCATGTTACCCTTTCCTTCCCTTCCTGACGGCGATTACGTTGTCAACGCCATCACCGACGTCACTCTACAGCGCAAGTTCTTCCTACCTCATAACATTGTACACGTCGCGAATAACCTAACCTACATTCCCGTACTCAATTTCACCATGCCTTTGCAAGTTCTGCCCGAGGGCATTTTTCTTGCTGGGCTGTCACCTTTGTCCAGCTTTTCTATATCTGCAGTGCTGTCCGACCGTCACGCCGAGGTACCTGCCCAACCCGTCCCGTCACATAGTCCGGAGGACCGCATCTCAGCTATGGTTGCCTCTGCCCTGCGCCCCGAATATGCCAGTGCCCTTGCCGGCCTTTTGCGGTCATACAGCAGCATTTTTGATTTCGGTCACGGATCCCAGGGCCAAACGTCCATCGTCACAAATCGCATTGATACTGGAGATGCCCGACCTATTCATCGACGGCCTTACAGAGTTGCTCTTTCCGAACGCCGGATCATTCAAGAAGTGGAGACAATGTTGGCCAGCAACATTATTGAGCCGTCGAGCAGCCCCTGGGCGTCTCCGGTGGTACTCGTCAAAAAGAAAGACAACAGCTGGAGGTTTTCTGCAGATTATCGACACCTAAACAAGATAACAAAGAATGATGTGTACCCTCTTCCGAGGATCGATGATGCCCTCGACTGCCTGCATGGTGCAAAATACTTCTCCTTCATCAATCTCCGTTCTGGATATTGGCAGATCTCTGTTGACGAAAGGGATCGTCAAAAGACGGCTTTTGTCACCCCGGATGGCCTCTACCAATTCAAGGTGATGCCTTTCGGCTTATGTAATGCTCCTGCGACCTTCGAGCGCATGATGGACTCCTTACTACGCGGATTCAAAGGGACCACGTGTCTGTGCTACCCCGATGACGTCATTGTATTTTTATCAACATTTGAGGGCCACCTCCATTGTGTTTCGGCTATTCTTGGCGTCTTCCGAAGAGCTGGCCTTCAGTTGAACTCGAAGAAGTGTAGCTTTGGTTGCCGGGAATTCAAGGGCCTAGGACATTTGTTCAACACCCATGGCATCCTGCCGAACCCGGCAAATTTCGCGCTGTAAGTGGTTTTCTTGCACCGAAATCTCGCAGCGACGTGCGTAGCTTCCTCGGACTTTGCTCCTATTTCCGGCGATTTGTACCAAACTTCGCGGAAATCGCACGTCCACTCATGCAGCTTCTGAAAAAAGAGGTCTCCTCTTCCTGGAGCCATGAACAATCGGCCGCCTTCGCCGCTCTTATTGGCCCCCTCACCGGCCCACCAGTGTTGGCTCACTTCAATCCGTCAGCGCCCACAGAAGTACGCACCGACGCAAGTGGTCATGGAATTGATGCCGTTCTGGCACAACGTCAGCTCGGTTCCTCTCGCGTCATCGCCTATGCCAGCCGACTCCTCTCCGCGGCCAAACAGAATTATTCCATAACTGAGCGTGTGTGCTCAGCCCTAGTTTGGGCCATTACAAAGTTCTACCCTTACTTGTATGGCCGGTCATTCACAGTAGTCATTGACCACCACGCATTGTGTTGGCTTTCTACACTCAAAGAGCCCTAGTTTGGGCCATTACAAAGTTCTACCCTTACTTGTATGGCCGGTCATTCAGAGTAGTCATTGACCACCACGCATTGTGTTGGCTTTCTACACTCAAAGACCCTACTGGCCGCCTTGGACGTTGGGCTTTGCGCCTTCAGGAGTAGAATTTTTCAGTGGTCTACAAGTCTGGCCAGTTGCATCGAGATGCGGATTGCCTGTCCCGTCATCCAGCCGACCCGCCAAGCCAACCTGAATGTGACAACGACGCTTGCGTGCTCTCTATTTCTGACTTTTCCAACATTCGCCGTGAGCAACGCCAGGACCCTCAGCTTCGCGAAATTATCAATCGCCTCAGCGCCGATCACCATGACCCTTCCTTTCGTTTGTTTGTTCTCCACGACGGCACCTTATACCGGCACAATATGCGACCTGATGGCCCCGACCTTCTACTAGTAGACCCTCAGCACCTACGCACAGCCGTTCTTGAACAGCTTCACGACGTTCCAACAGCGGGTCATCTTAGCGGCTCTCGCACATACGACAGTGTGCGCCTTCGGTTCTTTTGGCCAGGCCTATACCACGCAGTCCGCCGCTACGTGGCTGCCTGTGACCGCTGTCAACGCTGTAAAAAGCCATCAGTTTTACCAGCTGGACTTCTGCAGCCGATCGGCATCCCCACTGACCCATTTTCTCGAGTGGGTCTGGATCATTTACGGCCTTTTCCACTGTCCGCATCGGGGAACAAATGGATTGCGGTGGCCACTGATCGTGTGATCACACGCTACGTGGTCACACGAGCGATACCAACCAGTTGTGCAACTAATGTCGCTGCTTTCCTGATCAATGACGTTATACTTATCCATGGAGCTCCCCACCAACTGCTCACCGACCGTGACCATTGCTTTCTTGCGCGTATAGTCGACGAGATCCTACAGTTGTGCAACGTTCGTCATTCTTTCACGACTGCCTGTCATCCACAGACGAACGGGCTTACCGAACGCCTTAACTGGGCATTAACTGACATGCTGTCAATGTACATTTCTGATGACCACAGCGACTGGGATATAACACTGCCATTTATGACATTTGCATACAGTTCGTCACGTCACGACACTATCGGCTACTCCCCCTTCTATCTTCTGTACGGCCGTGAACCTCTGCTTCCTTTTGACAGCCTGCTTCCTTCTGTTGCCACTGCCAGCTCGTATGCTCGTGACGCCATAGCCCGAACTGATGCTGCCCGCGTTGTTGCTCGCAATCGACTCGCAGCCTCCCAGTACTCCCAGAAACGTCGCTATGATTTTTGTCATCGCAACACCCAGTATTCTTGCGGGTCTATCGTGCTGCTTGGACCACAGCTCGCCGCGTCGGCCTCTGGGAAAAACGTTTGCCCCATTATACAGGACCCTACCGTATTTTATGACAAGTGACACCACTGACATACGAAATTGCGCCCTTGCATCCCGCATGCCATACCTCTCCACCACACACCGAGACATTCATGTTGCACGCCTAAAGCCGTACTACACGGACCCTGCTTTGGACGCTAGTACGCACCGGGACGGTGCTTTTCAGCCGGCGGGGTACTGTTACGTTAGGGGATGCATGCGCTGATATGCGCATACGAAGGAAAAAGAAGAATCTGGGTAGTTTTGGGCGAAGACGACGACGTTCGAGCAGTGTGGTCTGGTACCTGCAGGGAAGGCCTGTCCAGTGAAAGCCTTGTCTCCCGTCTCCGCTATCTGAAACCTCAAGCTGAACTACCCCCGTAACAACATAAAAAAGAAGCCGATAAAAAGTAGTTCTAGATACAAACAGCATTAAACAGGAGAAAAAGCAAAAGGAGAAGTAAATACAACAGTTAGGCTAGAAAGTGGAAGTTATATGTGATCAAGTACTGTTAAGAATGCACCGCTACGAAGAATTTTGGAAGATGTAAAGGTGAAGACAAAAGAGTTAAATAACCTCTGCATTCTGTCCGGAGAGGAATTGGAATGAAGAAACGAAGAAACTTGAAACGGTTTGAATTCCCTCATGCTCTTTAACGGAACGTGCGGTAAGATGTACTCTAAGATATACTCTAAGGGGGCACATGATGTGGCCATGAAGGAGTTCTTACAGAAAAATTATATCTACTCTGGCACGACGGCAGCTAAGAGAAGGAAGGTATAGTGGGGTACTGCTGGTGGAGCGAGGGAAGAAAGCTTTGCAAGGAACGCGATATCGAAATATCCGTAAAAGGTTTTGCTTTACTCTGTCAAACTTGTCCCAGTTTGATTTCCATGTGCCGTTCGAAACAACCGACCTGTACTCCAAAAGCGGAAAGCATATGGAAAGGTACAGTTTTAAGAACGGAAGTGGAGTACGAAATTTTCTCAAAAGTCTGCAGACGAATCCGAGTGTGCGCATAGCCCACGAGCAATGCGTTTAGTATGAGAGAAGCTGAGGGTGCGGGCACACAGTACACCAAGGTCATTAATTTCATCAACCCCGTCCAACAGCACAAAATTTACAGAATAATGGTAGAGAAAGCTGTGCGTTTTACGAGTAAATGAGACAGCACTAGTTTTGGAATAATTGAGGGTAGGTCCATTCTTCGCACACCAATCATAAAAAGCAGATACGTCCGATGCAATAACAAGCAATCTTGAAAAGAATGTATGACCTTGAAATTTTTATATCATCAGCATAAAGAAGAAATGAATAATTCTTGATCACAAAGGAAACGTCATTAATAAACAAATCATTTTTAATATTATTAATATAATAATAATAATAATAATAATAATAATAATAATAATAATAATAATAATAATAATAATAATAATAATAATAATAATAATAATAATAATAATAATAATA
>JAJIZL010124689.1:467040-534279 GCA_023969395.1 Amblyomma maculatum | reverse complement strand
CAACGGCAGACGGATGAGGCTGCCGTTGAGGAGACGGAATTACGCCTCGACTACGGCTCCAACTACTCGTCCAACTGGCTGAAGAGGCTGCTGGGACCCAAGAATTCCCGGCCTGCCTCTGAGGCGGTGGCACCCGCCCCTTGACCTGCGTGTCGGGGGGTGGGTAGATCACCTTATTTGTTGGGCATTAAAGTTTAGTCCATCCATCCATCCTCAACGGCAGGGTCCCGCAACTTCCTTCTCCCCACTGATTTCCTGTCAGCGGGTTAAACGACGATTTTTACCGAAAGGTATCTCTGAAAGCAACCTAAATGTAACATACACTCACTAAAGGCAAGAAATGATTGCGGTGAAGGTTATTGAGTAGGGTTACAGTTGTCATGCCGTCACGTCGTGGTTGTGTTCACTGCTGATTTTACAGCAATAAGAACAAAAAAACATCACATAACACAACATAAAGGGGAACACCCCACAGGAAAGATCGTGGTAGGTCATTTTAACGTTACACTTGAAAAAAATATTCAGAAATAAGTTTCACTTACATGATTCGAATAGATATTTTATTCGGTCAGTGCTTACGTAAGTAGTTTTATTCCATTGCGCCACTGGAGTTCTTTTTCTTTATTTCCTGTTAACGATGATATTTAAAGTGAGGCAAAGTCAAAGTACAAAGCCACAAAGCGCGCTGGCAAAAGTAAGGGTTCACAAAGTTTCAAAAACGCCCTAGTTTAGCCAGTTCACTCAAAACTCGCATCCATTCAGGTTTCTGACTTTGGGTATTATAGATGGCGGTCAGGTTGTTGATACTCTCAATGAAATACTCCCTCGCTGAGCGAGAATCAACGTCCGCGTGTCTCACAGCCATTCTCGTTTTTCATACATTGTGGAGGCAAAGCAACATGAATAGGTCATATGGCACACCCCCTTGATTATGGACCGGGAGAAACCGTATAAATAGAGTGTAATTGGTAAGTCCTTTTTTAAAGTCCTCTGCAAGATATCCCACAGAAACACTGCTTTCCAGCAGTCAAGAAAAATATGGTCTATGGTTTCCGGCCTATGGCAAATCAAGCAGTCAACCGACCACGGAACAAACACACCTTTTTCTCTCAACCACGGTTTAACATGTAATGTACCACTGTGCAATAGGAAGAAAAACCTTTTTGCTGACGACAATGCTGTCATCTTTTTAACCCTTTTTAGGACATCCTTAAATTCCCTTCCACAGTGGAATGATCGATATAACGGCACTGGCATCATTACATCAAGCAGGTCCTTATACGGTTACTTTTCGGTTACAGCGCTTAGGTATTTCATTGAGAACCTCACTTTTAAAATGCTAAAGGATGCCACAATCTCACACACACAAAAAAAAATTACCGACGATTACGTTACTTCCTAAAGCGAAATTTGAGCGCAGCAAATAAGCTGTTTCACATTTTCGATAGATTGAGGCAAAGAAATCGAGCAACACATGTATGCGCTATCACAGAACTTTTTTTAATTTTTGACACGTATTCCTTTAACAAAGACTCCCTTCTCGGCGGCGGCGATGAGCTTCTGCTTCAGCCTCGCTTACACCTGTTTGCTCTCGACAGTGGCGATGAGCCTCCGCTTCGGCGGTGCGAACGGCAGGGTCTTCTCGACGGCGGCGATGAGCTTCCGCTTCAGCCTCGTTTACTGCTCTGGATTCTGGCGGCGACGGCGCTGGGCCTCTGCTCTGGCAGCTCGTTTAGCAGCAGCAGCAGCAGCAGCAGACGGAGGACTTCCACCGGTCGTCTCGCTCATGGCTCAGAAAGAACTGGCAGATAATTTCGCAGTGGCGAACGGCAGCGGCAATTTCGGCTCGGGCGGTGCACATATACAGATCCGCCGCCACCGATCTGGCTCTCTGATTGCCACCGCACAGGGGTTGCATTGGAGGAGGAGCGAAGAAAGGAATTAAGTTCGATCCGGCGCTTTGACAACCGGAGACTCGCAGGAAGAGGGGGGAGAGGGGCGGCGTATACACCCAGCGGCAAACGAGGGGGGCAGAAGCGCGCGCGGCAAGCGGACAACGCGATAAAGGAAGGAAGGAAGAGATAGCAGCGACTGACTGATGCTGCTGACGCCGATAGTGAGTCAACCCCAGCTGCGGAGTTGGTTTCAGGGACAACGCCGCCGATGCCGACGCAAACAATATGATACCCTCGCTCCCGCAGCGCCAAGAACCAGGTCTAGCCGTGGGAAGGTGGTCACTTATTCGTCGACGTGCCGGGGCCTACGTGAAATAACCGGCGCGTCGGCAACTGAAGAGCACCCTATCCGCCACACAGGAACAGGGGGGGGGGGGGGACTCTCCCCTCCTCTTTCTGCATGGCGGCGACGGTGCTCTATGCAGTCACGTTACCTTGACTCTCTAGCGGCGTCTGCGGCATGCAGCGGTATCAGTCGGTCGCTGCTAGAGCTGGGGGGATGAAAGGGGGGCGGAGCTGGTTACGAGGCCGACGACGATGCCGACGCGAAACCCAGGAACGGACGCCAAAGAGCTGCGCTCTAAAAACACTCAGTCTTCTGTGTTTAAAGTTGCTAATGGACACCAACAATTCGGTAAGCATTGACTGAAGCAACCATTACGGCAGGATTTAATTAATATTTACAATATTTTCGCTGTATATCGCCAGGTGACGCTGCTTAGAGGACCCTACCGTTGAGAGAACGGAATGACGCGTAGTCGATGGCTATGTAGTAATTTCGGCCACATGGGGATCTTTACCATGCACTGCCATCGCACAGCGCATGGCGTCGCTCCGTTTCGCCTCCAGGAGCGGCTCCTTAAGAATGGCTATTCCTGGCCCTACGGGGCTGGGATGGTAGGTCAACGCCGCTTGCGGCGGCGGCTAGCCAGCCACCGAATTTTTATCTGTTTTAGTCCGTCATTGCACCCACCACCGCATAGGTGGTGGGCAATGGCTGTTGCGGCACGCGTCTTTCTCTCCCACGTCTTTTTCTTTCTTCTGTACACTCTTCTGTCCGCACGAGGCAGCAGAGTTGGCTGAGCTACAGAGCCAATAGCAGGCCCGTGCATTTTCTTTTTCTTTTTCCTACAGCCACAACAATAACAACAACTTTGGACCACTGAAGTGCGATGAGGCGAAAGCCATTATAGCGTACTCGGAACGTAGCCCTCCCCTACGGCACCTTTATCTGATTCTCTTTTTTTACTGCTACCTTCCTCCCTTTTTTATGGCGTGGTAATTGCGTCCGCGGAGAATTGTGACAGATATAGCGCCTTTTCTATTCCATAAGTCAATTTCCAACGCCCGCCGTTCATTACGTTTGTTGTTGTAGTTGTGGCTGTAAGAAAAAGGAAAAGAAAATGCACGGGCATGCTACTGGCTCTGTAGCTGAGCCACCACCGCAGCCTGATTTATTTATAGGAAGGGAAAGGCACGGTAACTGTCTCACTTGTTTTCTGTGGACACCTCAACCGCACCGTAAGGGAATGGAGGATGGTGGGAGTGAAAGTGTAGAGAGAGAAAGAGGAGCCGTAGTGGAGGGCTACGGGGTAATTTAGACCACCTGAGGATCTTTAACGTGCGCTGACATCGCACAGCACACGGACACCTACCTCTTTGTTTCGCCTCGTGCAGACAGAAGAGAAAATAGAGAAGAAAGAAAAGGAAGAGAGAAAGAAAGATGCGCGCCGCAGCAACAGCCGTCGTCCACCACCGAAACGGTGGCGGGTGCAATGACAGCCTACAACAGATAAAAATTCTGTGGCAGGCCAGCGCCCGCCGCAAGCGGCGGTGACCTACCTGTCCCAGCCCCATCAGGGGAAATCGTTACGTTTGGGTAGCCTCACCATAATACATGCAGTAACGGCTCCTAGACATCTGGGTCTGCTTCTGTTTACTGTGTTCTGCGGCGTTCGAGGAAGAGGCAAATTAAAGGCCGCACGGAAGCCTGGATTGGATGCCCGGCTGCGTATTAGCAAACCATATCTCGTAGCAGCACTCGAGCAGACGACGCTCTGGCCCGTAGATGGATGGATGGAATGTAGGAGCGTCCTCTTTGAAACGGGGTGGTAGCAGTAGCTATCATGCTCATTTTTCTCCCTATATCTTAATCAGTGATTTAGATTGGTTAACTAAACCATCATTATATCTATTAAATTTTAGTTTCTACATTACTAACATTATGTCACTTCTCTGCGTTTAAGCCACCAATCTTATAGTCGTTTTTTGCTAGTTTCCACCGCCGGTTTATTCACCCGGCCATTGGTATCTCTAAACCCCAGAGCTTCAGGAACAGTGATTGCGCCTGCATCAACTTCCGGATGGAGGGCGGAGATTGGGGGCCTCCTTATGTGGTGGAAGAATAAAGTTGTTATCATCATCATGCATATACGAATCTGACTCTGCCTTGCTGTGCGAGTTCAGTGCACGTTAAAGATCCCCAGGTGGTCGAACTCACTCCGTAGCCCTCTACTACGGCTCCTCTTTCTCTGTTTCCACTTTCACTACACCCTTCCTCCCTTCTCTTACGGCGCGGTTCAGGTGTCCACAACAAATGTGACAGATACTGCGCCTTCCCCTTCCTTTGAACCAACCAACCAACTAAGCGTCCGATCCAGGCATCCGTGCTGCGCCTTTCATTTGCAGTTTCCTCGAACGCCGCACCACTCACCAAACAGAAGCAGACCCAGATATCTAGGAGGTGTTAGTACAGGAGGCATGAGCGGCGTTTGAAATTCACTTACTGGATAGAACAGGCGCAGTACCTGTCACAATTTTCCGCGGACAGATGTGCACCGCGGTAAAGAAGGGAGGAGGGTGGGAGTGAATCAAGAGAGGGAGATAGAGGTGCCGAGTGAAGGGCTAAGATCCACTGCGCTTTAATGGTTTTCGCCTCATCGCACGGATGGATGGATGGAATATAGGAGCATCGCCTTTGAAACGGGGTGGTAGCAGTAGCTATCATGCTCATTGTTCTCCCTATATCTTAATTATTGCTTTAGATTTGTTAACTAAACCATTCTTCTATTTATTAAATTTTTGCATCTACATTACTAACATTATGTCACTCCTTTGCTTTTCAGCCGCCAATCTTCCAGTCGTATTTTGCTAGTTTCCACCGCCGCTTTGTTCACCGGGCCACTGGTATCTCTAAACCCCAGAGCTTCAGGAACAGTGACTGCGCCTGCATCAAATTCTGGATGGATACCATGCATTGGAGTATGATATGGTCAATTGTTTCACTAGAGTTACCACATACAGCACATGCGTCATCTCCATTGTTAAATTTCTTTTTGTAGCTGCGTGTTCTAAGGCACCATGATCTAGCTTCAAAAAGTAGGGCACTGTCTCTTGAGTTGTCAAAAAATCTTCTCTCTTTATCTGCATTTTCTACTTTCGGTAAAATTCCACACTCTGTTTCTTTTCCATCGAATTTATCCCATTTTTACCTTCTGTGTTTTTCATCGAATTTATCCCATTTTTACCTTCTGTGTTTTTCACCTGTTGCTTAATGCTCTTCATTTCTCCGTCCTTGTGACTAGCATACTTACTAGTTAGTTTCTTAGTTCTTTTCCTCCATTGTGAGTGAACGTTTTTTTAAGTACAGGTATTTAAATAATTTAGCTGCCCATCTGTTACTGTCCAATTTCCTCGGGCGTTCCTCATATAATATTTTACTCTGAGCTTCCCCTACTTCGAAAGATGCCCAGCCCATATCTCCCTGTACCGCCTCATTTGTAGTTTTGCCGTGGGCACCTAGTGCTAATCGTCCAACGGATCCCTGATTTATTTCTAATGTCGACTGTACCTCTGATTTTAGGCACAAAACCGCATTTCCGAAAGTAAGTCCGGGTACCATAATTCCTTTCCAAATACACCTCAAAACCTCATGCCTATTGTATCCCCACAATGCATTACGCTTCATTATCCCGGCATTCCTTCGCTCTTTGGCCTTAAGTGATTGCTCATGCTTTCCAATGTATAGCAATCCTTCGTTTACCCATTCCCCCAGATATTCATATTCTGCTACTCTAGGTATTTCATGGGCTTGTATTTTAAGACCCTGATCAGTTGAGCCGTTGAAATTCATCAGACCCGACTTAACTGCGCTAAAACTGAAGACTAGAGCGTCCCCTTCGTCTCCGCAATAGTTATCTAGAATTTGCAATTCTTCCAGACTCTCAGCTAGCAGCACAATATCATCTGCATACGTCAAACCAGGGAGGCGCTGCTCTACCGCCTTTCCATCCAATCTATATGACAGGTTAAAACCTAGGTTACTGTCTTGTATCTTCCGTTCCAGGTTTATCATACAAAGCATGAACACCAGCGGTGATAGAGGACAGCCTTGTCTTAATCCTTTGCATACTTTGACATCTGCCGTACTTCTTATTCCTTCCCACATAATTTCTACTGTGTTATCCCGGTATATTTCCTGTAAGAACTCTATTATCTCATAACCGATACCCTCTTCTTTTATTATGTTCCAAAGGAGTTCCCTGCTTACGTTGTCGTACGCCCCGTTTATGTCCAGGAAGGCCAAATACAAAGGTCTATTTTCCACTCTAGATATTTCGATGCATTGGGTAAGCACGAACAGGCTATCGTCTAAGCGCCTACCATTTCTAAAGCCGTTCTGAAGTTCTCCGAGTATCGTGTTACTTTCAACTCATGCTTGCACCTTTAATTTCACCGCCTGCATGGCTAACCTGTACATAACAGATGTTATGGTAATCGGCCTGTAGGATTTTATGTGTATCCTGTCTCGTTTCCATTTATAAATCAAATTCATTTTACTCTGCCGCCGGCTGTCCGGAATTTGCTTATTCATTATGACTGTTTCCAGAGCTTTTAACAACGTTTCCTTATTTTTGGGACCAAGTTCATTAATCAGCTTGATCGGAATTCTATCTATTCCTGTAGAAGTGTTTTTAGGAATATTTTTTTCTGCCTTTTTCCAGTTTAGATTGGTCAGCTCTAAGCTGCATTGTATTTTGCTACCTTGTGTTGCTTCCTGATTTGCAGAGATTGCCCTATTGTCGCTCTTAAATGACTCGGCTATAACTGATGCAATGTAGTTCACTGCGTTGTCTCCCTTTAAACAATTTCCCGCGTTATCTTGAATCCGATCCTGCTTTCTTTGATTCTTCTTCCCTAGCCAGCTTATATGGTTCCAGAATTTTTTTGCTCCGCCTCTAGAGGCATCGTGTGTGTCAGCCATCCAGCGATTGGTGGACTGCTTTTTTTTCTTTGGACGAGGGCCTGTACCTCAAGTTTCTTTTGTCGATATGATTCCCATTTTTGGTCTATTTTCTCTTGAGACACCTGTGCTTTCTTTGCCACTCGGTGTTCCCTTAAAGCAGCCCGTCGTTGTTCAATAGCTTCCCTGATTTCCTTATTCCACCAGCTCCGTGGCTTCCTCTTTCCATTCCAGCGGTTTGCTACTTTAACCTCCTTATTTTTCCTACTTATGAGTTGTTCTACCTGTTCTTAATCCCAGTCTTCCATGGGGCTTTTCTCAATTGCTTCGTCTATGTCTGCTGCTATCTGCGATATTTGATCGTCGTTTAATTTTGCCTTTACGTTTTGTCTAGGTTCCATTTCTCTTTTCATCAAGGGCCTCATCTGCAGACTAATACGTTTAGGATCACTTCCCAGACTACACTCCCCTTCTTCTTCTGTTTCCATTTTTGTGACCTTGCTATAAATTTCCTGCGACATTAGACAATAGTCAATGGTCGTCTGCCGGTTGCGGAATTACCACATGAGTTGGCCTTCATCATTTTTTTCTCTATTTACTATAACTAGATCGTGTCGCTCACAGAAATCTAGCATTAGCTTCCCGTTACAATCCATGTATCCATCCAGATCGTCGATGTGGCCGTTCATATCCCCCAGTAGAATAATATTGGCCCCGTCTCCAAACTGGCTTATTTAACATTCAACATTCGACATTCAACAAGATTCTTGTTGCATCACCAGCAGCGCCACCTGGCGACAAATAGTGGATATATTGTCTAAACGAATAAGAACGCATTTAAGGGTCATCGTTCCCGTCGTTGTGGTGGCGGAAGGGAGAAAGATGAAGACGCTGTTCCAAGCGGTTGCGCTTCTCGATGTCCTCCACTCAAGGGCTTCAATCGGCCTCTGGCCGAGGTACTGCTCAGGCTATTGCGTGATTCCATTTTTTCAACGGCAGGGTCCTCTGAGTAGGCGTCACCTGGCGACAGATAGCGGAAATATTGTAAAAATAAATAATAGCGGGTTTAAAGCGTGTAGTACTTGCTGCCATTCTACTTCCGGCCACCGGCGTGTTCGGACGCAGGATCATGGGCTCCACCGGAGCAGCGATAGCGGCCCAGGCTGGCCGCTGTAACAGGTCCGATGTAAGTGAAGATAGTGAATGTCAGATTTTTTTGCCGCAGCTGCCCACAGGGCGGGTTGCTTTAAACACAGTTTTTTTTTTCATGGTGACGTCGAGCTGGGCCCTACCGCGTAGAAGACTTTCAGGATGCACTCGCCGAGACCAACGCGCTCTCCGAGGTTGTAGCCTTGGGGGCGTGCCAGGTTAATCACGTGTGGGCTGTCACCTTAAAGACTGCTGAAGCCACGAAGCGTATTGTGGCTTTGAAAGAGCTGAAAGTGAAGGGCCGACGGTGTGTTATTATCGACCCTCATGACCAGCACGTCCGACTCAGACTACATTGGACGATACACGGTGTCGCAGATGAGGACACTCGCACGGCTTTCGCCGCATTCGGGAATGTGGCGGAGGTCACTCGAGAACGGTGGTGCGTCCAGGGCGTCAGCGAGAAAGGCTCGACAACGAGGTCAGTACTTCTCAAGTTGAAGGCCGGGATGAAGGCGGACGACCTGCCCCATCAAATAAGGGTAGCAGGTGAGCTGGCCCTCGTCGTCGTTCCCGGAAGACCTATGCAGTGCCTACGTTGCCATGGTTGTGGCCATGTACGACGCGAGTGCAAAGTACCGCGTTGTTCTCGCTGCCGACGCTTTGGCCACACGGAAGTTGACTGTGTCCGCACCTACGCTGCGGCAGCAGTGCCCGCTCTCAGAGAGGAGACGCCTAAAGATGTAATGGATGTTGTAGAGGCCGAGGAAGCAGCAAAGGTAAGCGAAGACGCGGGAACCTCTGCGGCATCCGTCAACGTCGAAGCACCGACCATCACCGGGAAAGGGGCGGGTGATGACACAGGAAAACAACAAGAGTCGGCAACCGGGGTACCAGCGGCGTCTGCGAACGAAAACGCACCCCTTCAAGACGCAGGTTCTTTGGAGCCTGCGACGGGGGTGACTATTGTTACGGGAAACGGCGTTCGGTCAACGAGCGCCGGCAGCGCACCTAAACGCCCGCATACAAAGGCAGGAAACGGGAGCGAACAGCAGACCTTTAAGAACGACGATGAGCCGCCTATGAAAGCGACCCTGAACCGGCGACCTCCTTTCAAGCCACGGCCCAACATCGCGGCAGACAGGAGGGCCGAGGAAAAGCCACCCTCGCAGCAAGTCGAGACCGTAAAAGATGATGGAGGTGGGCATTCTGGAAACGTCTAGCGCCATGCTAGACGTGAAAGGTAAGCGTCATGCTCCCGGCCTCCTTCTAATGCATGATTATGGCGATGGATCAGTGTCTGAACGTTACAACGCTAACGTACGAGGGTTGGCTGGTAGAAGGAAGCAAAGCCAAGTACTTCGCCTTTTAACAGAGCAAAACATAGACGTGCTAGCAGTTCAGGAAACTAAAGTGGAGGGAGAGGAGGAGACAGGGAGCATGGCGCAGCGTTTCACGTCGCGGTACGAAGTGGCTGTTAGTCACGCAGTGGGCACGTCGGCTGGGTGCCTTCTTTTCAAACGGTTGCCAGGACTTATAGTGCAGGCCGTGATTTCGTCTACGTGCGGAAGGTTGATTGTTTGTGACCTGGTTTTGCATAACAGTGAATGGCGCATTCTCTGCGTTTGTGCACCAAATGCAGCTGAAGACAGGCTCATTTTCTTTAAAAACATCGAACGATACTTAGCTTCAACAAGGCAGCTGATAATTATGGGTCACTTCAACAGTTTTAAGCGCCCGAGACAAAACCTCTAACCGCCCCTTTAAAGATGCAAGCACCGATTGTTTGTTGCAGATGATTGCAGAGTTTTCTTTAGAGGATGTTGCTGAGTGCTTGGAGGGAGCACGCAGCGTGCAATACACTCATTTTCAGAGTTCTAGTCATGCTCGACTTGACCGAATTTATTTATCGTTGGATGTGATACCGAAGTGTAAAAATTATTCTGTTATCCCAATGTCCTTCTGCGATCATTGTCTGGTAAAATGCGCTATAGGAGCTAGAAGCCCAAGCAAAAGTTTGTGTCGGACCTTTTGGCAGTTGAATTCCAAACTTTTAGAAAACGATAACTTAATCGAAATTATTGTACAGAGGCTAAATGAAATAAATGACCTAACAGCAGCATTGGGGAGCAATGGGAACTGTGCAAGCAAGAAATTAAAATGAAAGCGATAGAAAGAGCCAGCTGTATTCGCCATAACGAAAAGCGAGAAGAAGCAGGCCTAAGATCAACATTAAAGAAGTTAATAGCGCCTGAGTGTAAGGAGCCGGGGGTTTACAAAGAGGACATCAGAAAGATAAAAAAGAAAATAGAATTATTAGACGAGGACCGATATTGAGGAGCGCTCGTTCGCGCCAGGGCCGAAAGATGGGTCGCCGGCGAGACGCCCACTAAGCGGGCCCTGGGTCTTGAAAAAGCACAGGCTCATCGAAATGACATAACCGAAGTAGAATGGAACGGAAGCCTCGTGACAGATAAGAACGACATTGCACGTGCGTTCTTCGACTATTATCAGGAGCTATTTGCTTTTCGGGACATGAAGTTGGAGACGTTTAAGCAGGTGTTTCTTTCCTCCTTGCCTCGACTGGATGCCACCACAAAAGAAAAGTTAGAGCAGCCGATTTCCGAGGACGAGGTTGAACGCGCCATTGATAATCTGAACCCAGGAAAGTCTCCTGGGCCGGATGGTTTGAGCGCAGTCTTTTATAAAGCATTCAAGCTAGATCTGTCCCCATTGTTAGCTGCGGTATTTAACGAAGGCTATGAACTTGGTGAACTCCCTCCTTCGTTCGCATCCTCACACACAGTGTTAATTCCTAAGTCAAACCAAACAGAGAAACTAAACTTTGTGACGTCATACAGGCCTATTTCTTTAACAAATGTGGATTACAAAATACTGATTAAAGTTCTGGCAGCCAGTCTACAGACAGTGATAAAACATATCGTTGGTTTCCCACCAGACGTGTGGTATAAAGGGCCGGTCCATTACAACAAATATTCATAAGGCGAGGTGCGTGCTAGAATGTTGTGTCGTTGCTTGCGCGAGGGTCGCGCTTCTTCAGCTCGACCTAGAAAAGGCGTTTGCCTGTGTTCGACATGATGCATTGTTTGCAATATTGGATTATATCAATGTAGGTTCTATTATCAGAGAGGGCGTAGCCTTGGCGTACCGAAACTGCACAACGCGATTGATTGTTAATAAAGTACTCGGGGAACCCATAAATGTGCGGCGTTCGGTACTTCAGGGTTGTCCCCTCAGCCCTCTTCTATTCTGCATTTATATCGAAACTTTATGTCTATTATGCAAAATCCATCTGTTCAGGGCTTTCAACTGTACACGTCTGAGGTCAAACTTCTGACGTACGCTGATGATGTGGCAGTGTTTTGTGCGAACAAAGAAAGTATTCGCGCCGCAGTTGAAGTTGTGAAAGATTTTAGTGCGACCACAGGAAGTCTAGTAAACTGGGGAAAGTGTTTTGGCTTCTGGCACGGGGCATGGACATCAACGCCTGGCTTTTTTTGCGAACGTTACATGGGTTACAACACCCGTGAAGTATTTGGGCGTACCTCTAGAATTCTGTGAAGAGAGCAAGCCATTTTGGCGCGCCCAAGTTCAGGAAATACGGGAGAAGGCAGACAAGTGGAAAGGAGCGCCGCTGTCTATCTTTGCACGAGCCACTGTGTGTAATCTATTTTTTGTTGCCAAGGTGTGGTACGTCATGCAAGAACTTCATTGTTCTAGGTTGAGTGTTCAAAAGCTACACCGAATCTTTGCTGTGTTTGTATGGGCATCAAGCTGGGAAAGATGTAGCTGGCACGGGGCGTGGACATCAACGCCTGGCTTTTTTTGCCAACGTTACATGGGTTACAACACCCGTGAAGTATTTGGGCGTACCTCTAGAATTCTGTGAAGAGAGCAAGCCATTTTGGCGCGCCCAAAATAAAAAATTGGTTCACAGGAAGGGAAAGGCGCAGTAACTGTCACACTTGCTCCGTGGACACCCGAACCGCGCCGTAAGGGAAGGGAGGAAGGTGGGAATGAAAGTGGACAGAGAGAAAGAGGAGCCGTAGTGGAGGGCTGCGGAGTAATTTCGACCACCTGGGGATCTTTAACGTGCGCTGACATCGCACAGCACACGACGCCTCTTCGTTTCGCCTCCATCGAAACGCAGCCGCCGCGGTCGGGTTCGAACCCGGGAACTCCGGCACAGTAGTCGGGCGTCTTACCACTGCACCACCCCGGCGGGGCAAATTTTGGCGCGCCCAAGTTCAGGAAATACGGGAGAAGGCAGACAAGTGGAAAGGAGCGCCGCTGTCTATGTTTGCACGAGCCACTGTGTGTAATCTATTTTTTGTTGCCAAGGTGTGGTACGTCATGCAAGAACTTCATTGTTCTAGGTTGAGTGTTCAAAAGCTACACCGAATCTTTGCTGTGTTTGTATGGGCATCAAGCTGGGAAAGATGTAGTCGGGATAACCTGTTCCGGCCAATTAAAGACGGAAGTCTCGGGCTTGCTCACTTATTCGTGCGCCAGTTTGTAAACAGATTTATTTTCTTTCGCGACATTACCGACCCATTTTTGCGCACTTTGTGCCAAGTGAGGCTTGCGCGGGCGTTGGACAATTTCGTTGTTGCCACGGAAAGCATGCCAGGGCGTCTTTCTAGTTTTTTCAAAGAGGTTGTCAGCAGTGTTCAAATTCTGTCAGCTCGCTTCTCGACAGAATACTTAAGTTCAGTGGAAAAGAAGAACCTGTATAAAGCTGTTTGTGACGACTTCTTCTCTGTTCCTGTGTACAGAGCCTTGTATAGCGGCCGTCTAGGTCAAGACGTACTGAAGCGTGTCAAAAGAAGGGCAGTTTCTCCTGGGGTAAAGACGTTCTCTTTAAGTTACATACAGGAACGTTATCGGTACAAACGTTTTTTGAAAGCAAGGGATTTTATCTGCCATGGGGTTCACTTTGCTTAATATGTAAACAGCCAAAGATAATAGACCATGTATTTCTGCACTGTTGGGAGGGCGTCTATTTTTTGGATGTGCTGCAACGAACTTTTAAAAAAGAATTACCATTAGACTCATACGGGATTAGATTCCTGCCAACTGAAAATAATGATGGGATTCCACTTGATACGGTTGTGCTAATAGGCCTGCACAGTCTATGGCAGTCCAGAATGGCGGGTTTTCACTGTGACCCTGACGCCCGCCCTGCAAGGCTCTACTTTCGCGAGAGTATACATGCATTGGTTGATGCACAAATTGAAGACCACTGTGCCAGACTGGATTTCAAGAGTCGAACCACTATTCGAGCAAGAAGGAATTTTAACTTGACAAAGGCAGCTCGTATGAGCCTGCCGGCTTCTGTATTAATAGTGTCATGCTTGTGGTAACCGCTCTGCTGTGACCATTCTCTTTGTAGCGCGTTTTTGTTGGTTTTGTTTTGTGTTGTCTTTCCTTGCCATCGTTTTTGTGAAGTTGTGCTAAGTCGTATTCTAGTTGTGTGGTGTTGTGTTGTATGTTCCAATTGGACTTTTCGCCTACAGGCTGATTACTCTGTAAGTAATTTTTGTAACACCACGCTGAATTTAAAAGCATGTAATAAATACCATGTTGGCAAAAAAAAGAGTTTTGGTGGCGCAATGGATTAACGCTGCCCATCTCTGCACTGATGCCGCTTAAACATCTGTTCGACTCCTGCGTTGTAATTTTTTTTGCCTTCAGTGAGTGTGTGTTACCTTCAGGTTGCGTTCACAGATACGTTTAAGTAACAGTCGGTATGACAACAGTCACACTAAGCAATTACCTTTCCCATGCATAATCATTTCCTGCCTCAGTGAGTGTATGTTACCTTTAGGTTGCGTTCAGAGAGACCTTTCAGCAACAATCGCCGTTTAACTCGCTGAAAGCGTCGTCTGCTCCAGTGCTCCTACGGGATATGGTTTGGCAATACGCTGCCCGGCTGATCAGCTTCGTAATGCATGAATCGCCTGGTGACGTCATGACCTGTGTATAGGGTACATCGCGCGCTCCTTGGCGGGAGGGGGGTGAAGGGTGGCAGTTTCTGGCCCTACGAGGCTTGGACGATAGGTCAACGCCGCTTGCGGCGGCGGCTAGCCAGCCACTGAATGTTATCAGTTTTAGGCCGTTATTGCCCCCGCCACTTCTTCGGTGGTGGACGACGGCTGCTGTTGCGGCGCGCGTCTTTCTCTCCCTCTTCTTTTACCTTTCTTCTCTGTTTTTTCTTCTGCCCGCACGAGCGAGCGGAGGTAGCTCAGCTACAGAGCCAGTAGGAGGCCCGTGCATTTTCATTTCCGTCTTCCTACAGCCACAACAACCAGACAACCAGGATTTCATCGAACGGATCAAAAGTTCACCGGTGTTTTATAATTTGTTTACAGGAAAGGAAATGCGCAGTATCTATCACTCGTTGAATGCCGCAATTATTCTTACGGCTAGACAAGAATTATGAACGACCCGGGGCGTGGCGCAGTTGGTAACGCGCTGGGCTGCGGATCCAAGGGATGGACGTTCTATTCAACCTTTTGTTCACAACGATGAGGCATTAAAGGATTGAGCCTTAACAAATGTTTTCGATCATCCTCATTCATTGAAACGCAGTCATCGGCAGAGCGTGAAAATCCGCCCATAGAAGCAGCAAAGAGAGAATGAGTTTAAGAAGGCGAAGAGAGCAGCAGAGACGCCTGAAAGGAGAAAGTAATGGCTTGCCTAACGATGATCCAAGACTGTGGAGCGTATTAGACGGAACATAGCGTCCGAGATGCGGCCTATGGAAGAATTCAGTCAACGGAAAGCAACAAAAGAGAATCTGAGGGCATGTTGTGTGACTGATAACTCCATTTGAGCTTCCGAAAGCGCATCTGCTATGTGGACATTTGAAGCAGAAATTGTGAACAATTCGTTTGGACGCATGTCTAGTGTACGCGAGAGACTGTGGCACCAAATTGACTTGACACCGGTGAGTAATCCAATGTATCAGACTTTGCATTTGGAGAGTCTGCAAATCTAAGTACTGTAATAAAAAATTAGGACCGCTGCATACTACTTCACAGATCATCGGGCAGATTTCAGCTCTGTCAAACAAGATGAATAAACGTGTATACTCAATGTCTTTCAATGCTAAAGCCATAAATAAGCAGACCAAGCTCTGCCAGGGACACGTACCTCTCGCTACGTATATCATGGCATATCATGGCATATCAGAGCTAAGTCACTGCCATTGTTTTGTATTATGATAGCAAAGTAACCTAAATCTTACAGACAGCTATATATTGATGACGGAGAACGGGCGGCCAAACAAGTAAGGGCGAAACTTTGTAATGGCCCACACGAGGGCTAAGCACTCACGCTCCGTGATCGAGTAATTCCTCTCAGCCGCAGAAAGGAGTCGACTGGCATAAGCAATGACGCGAGTGCGACCCATCTGCTGTTGGGCAAGAATGGCACCAATACAGTTGACCACTGGCGTCGGTGCGCACATCCGTTGGTGCTGAGGGATTGAAGTGTGCCAGGATGGGTGGGTTGGTGAGGGCCGCAATGAGCGCAGAAAATGCTTGAGATTGCTCTTGGTCCCAGCAAAATGGAGCGTCGTTCTTCAGAAGATTGGTGAGTGGCCGAGCCGTCTCCGCAAAGTTGGGTACAAACCGCCGAAAATAGGATCAAAGGCCTAGAAAACTACGCATGTCACTGGTACAGCGGGGTGTAGGAAATGCACTTACAGCACGTATTTTGTCTGGGTCGGGTTGCACGCCACGTGGGTCGACCACGTGACCGAGCACCTTGAGTTCACGTCGGCCAAAGCTACACTTCTTCGAGTTAAGCTGAAGGCCAGCTCTTCGGAAGACTCCAAGAATGGCCTCAAGGCGATGGAGATGGCTATCGAAAGTCGAGGAAAAGACAATAACGTCACCGAGATAACATAAACACGTCGTCCATTTGAAACCGCTCAAAAGAGAATCCATCATGCACTCGAATGTTGCGGGTGCAATACACAGACCAAAAGGCATCACCTTGAATTGGTACAGGCCATCGGGCTTGACGAAAGCGGTCTTCTCTCGGTCCCGTTCGTCAACAGCGATCAACCAATAACCAGAACGAAGATCAATTGAATAAAAATAGCTGGCACCGTGCAAGCAGTCAAGGGAATCATCTATCCTGGGGAGCGGGTAAACGTCCTTCTTTGTAACTTTGTTGAGATGCCGGTAATCAAAGCAGAACCTCCAGGTATTGTCCTTCTTTTTAACAAGCACGACAGGTGATCTTCAGGGACTGCTGGAAGGCCATATAATATTGCTTGCCAACATCTTGACGACTTCATCTTGTATGAAGCAACGTTCAGAAATGGCGACTCGGTAAGGTCGTCTGTGTATTGGGCTGGTGTCTGCGGTATCGATGAGATGTGTAACGAGGGACGTTTGACCCAAGGGTCGGTCACCAAAATCAAAAATATCACAGTACGATGTCAGTAGGGTCGTAAGTGCTTTAGCACGATCAGGGCGCAAGGCAGGAGCAACCATGCCAGATATACGGACATCCTGAGGTGGGAACGGTGCAGGTCCTGTTGGCACTGCGGCAATAGGGTCACGCAAAAGAGCAGCCACAATAAACTCCGACAATGGGGTCAGTTCGGCGAGAGAAATGCCCTCAGGAAGAACTTGCACAAAAGAGGTGAAGTTCAAGACTGGAATACAATGGCTGTTATTCGCTGCATGCACTATATTGTGAGGTAGAGCGATGCTACGCTCAAGTGTCACGTCAGTTAAGAGGCAAACAACGTAGTCGCCATCCGGAACACAGGGAAAAGGCGACATCAGCACATACACTGCGGCTTCTGGGGGTAGGCGATTAAATGTAGCGGAACGGAGACGGAGCGTTGAAGTTTCAGGACCTTTGTTGTCAGGGCAGAGCGGCAGGTCTAGATGAATCAGTCCAGAACAACAGTCAATGAGAGCGGAGTGTTCTGTTAAAAAGTCGAGTACTATTACAACTTCATGAGGGCAACTGGTGAAGACTGTAAATAGCACAGGGATGTGGCGGTCGGCAATGGTAACTCTCGCAGTACACATACCAATGACAGTAGCTGTGTTGCCATCAGTAACACGAACGGTAGACGAGGAAGCAGGTGTGAGGAGTTTGTTGAGGTGTTGACGGAGCGAGGAACTGAGAACAGAAGTGTGGGCTCCAGTGTCAATAAGAGCAGAAACGGAGACTCCGTCCACAAGAATATCAATGAGTTTACGTCTAGGTGCGGGGGTCAGTTCCGAGTTGACAGTCAGGGTCGGGAATGCAGCATCACTCCAGAGCGCTGCACTCGCTAGTTTCCCGAGTAGGTGCCGGCGTATGATGGGGAGGAGTTGCGGCGAGATACCGGTGAACGGTATCGACGAGCCAGTGGGGATGGAGATCGGCTGGTGCGACGGGCAGGGGAGACGGTTTCGTTTCAAGTCTCATCTTGTTGAGAAAGATAATGTCCTGGTGCATCGTAGGCAGGGCGGAGCTCCTCTGGTTGGGCAGGGACGCGTCGCGGTCCTTTGTAGTATCGGCGGTCGGCGTTGTAATAGGAGCGAGGAGCGAAGAAGGTACGGCTACGGCAATAACGCGATGTGTGACCGGCGCGACAGCAAATAAAGCAAATTGGCCAGTCGTCTGAGGTGCGTCACTCTGCAGGATTGCGACTAAGGTAGCGACGTGGGGAAGGTGAGCACGACTGGCTGAGCCGAAGTTGCCGCGGTGGTAGGGGCTCCCTCGGAGGTCATAGTGGTAGTTGTGGACGTTGTTGAAAGGCAAGGTAGATGACGGCCACTGCGCAAATCCAGCTTTTGGCAGCGCAAGTTGTAATCTGTGCGCACGGAGATCTTTGGTCACCTCCACCAAGATGATACGGGGCAGAAGGCTAGGTGATGGGCAAGATAGATAGATAGATGTATTTATTTAGAGAAAAAGGCAGAGAGGTTGGCCAGAATAATTCAAATCTGGCCTGCTACTCTGAACTGGGGAAGGGGAAGGAGAGAGGAAAGAAGGTCATGATGGGTGACGATGTGGGAGAATGCATATGAAATACATATACAGACACAGTAGCTTGTTTTACAAGCGCGAATCAAGTCCGCTGGCACGCAAAAAACGGGAAAGAGCACGCACTGCCTGGGCACCCTTCCCCTTGTCCTGCCAAGCGCCCAGCAGCAGTTCCTCCGACAGAGGCCTCTTGTCTAAACGCTTCAAGGAAGCGGCTAGCACACTTCTTTCGTGCGCATACGCTGGGGTCACCAATAATATATGGTCCACAGTCTCTGGGATGCCACAAGTTGAACATTCCGGCGAGTCCATCTGTCCAATTAAATGTAAGTACTTGTGCGTGAAAGCCACGTTTAAACGAAGTCTATGTAGTAAGCATGCCTGATGACGCGGAATATCACGCGGAACATAAAATTTTAATGTTTGATCGAGCCTTCTTAAACGAATGTGTCGGGTGTCTGGCTGGGCCCAGTAAGCTGCTGTAGCATTATTCATACAACTCGTAAGAAGGCACGTCGTGTCACCTCTTGAAATAGGCACAGCTGTTTGGAGGCCATTGATGAGTGGGCTTTTCGCTTCAACATCGGCCTGTTCATTCCCATGGAGCCCGCAGTGGGCAGGGATACATTGAAACATTATCCTGTGGCCTTGCAGCTGGGGAGATGTGAGGAGCTCCACAATGTTTGGTGCCAGGGACTGATAGGCAGTGTGGCGCAAGAAGTTTTCCAAAATTTGTAATGCCGTTTTTGAGTCCGTGAATATACACCATTTTTGAGGCGGTTCCCCTCATATGTAGCGAATAGCTTCCCGAATGGCTACAAGTTCAGCAGCGGTTGATGTAGAGGTATGTCCTAAAAGGAAATGCAGAGTCGTTTTCTGAGTTGGTATGACCACAGCTGCAGCGGCTGCCTGTGCTGACACAAATCCATCGGTGTATACGTTAATATAATGAGGATATTCTGACCAGATGTGCGCCAGAGTAAGTTGTTTGAGTCCACTAATTGGTACCACTGATTTCTTTAGTATTCCTGGAACACGAAGGTGCACCAAAGGTTTATCCATCGTCCATGGTGGTTGGGCGGGACGATATGGGAGGGCATATTCTGTCGGTACTTGCGACTGATGGCAGCGGAGTGCACTTGTAAAACTGCAGTCCGGCCTTTCATCCAGAATCTTGCTGTGTGGGTGAAAACTGTGTCTTGTAAGTGCTCGTAAATATACACGAAGTGGTTCGTGTCACAAGTATATGGATATAGGGCGAGCATGTGCCTCTTCAATTGTGCCTTTGTTAGAGGGGCATCTAGGCACTCCAAGGCATGTTTTCGGTGCCTGCGATTGTACGGTCTCTAAAGTCCGCAAGCATGAAATGCTCATACTAGAGAGTACAAGAAGACTGTACCGGATGTATCCAACAAACAGGGTCTCGTAAAGCGGTATTAAGGAGCGCTCAGTTGGACCCCATTTGAGGCCAGCTATGTAACGAAGTTCATGGCAAAAATTAATTAGCCTTTTCTTCACTATAGTCGCATGTTCCGACCAAGATAGTCAATGGTCAATAATTACTTCCAAGAATCTGTGCCTGGAGACGTATGGTATTACGACTCCATGAAGGGTAATCGGGTAGCGGCTGACACATTTCTCCGTAAACGCAATCACTGCACACTTTTCTGCCGCTAAGTACAAACCTTGACGCCGTAAGTACATCGATGTCGATGACACAACTTGTTGCAATCTGGCACGTAGTTGTGGGCGCGTCGAACCAGAGGCCCAGATGTAGATGTCGTCGGCATATGCAGTTATGTGGATGTTAGCTGGCAGTTCACTCACCAGGCCAATTAGCGCAACGTTAAATAATGTTGGGCTGAGGACTCCTCCTTGTGGAACTCCATGACCGACCTGAAAGTGGGTAGTATCTCCTTCAGGCTTAGTCATGTAAACAGAGCGACCACTGAGATAGCTTACAATCCACAAGTACAGCCGGCCACCATCTCCCACGTCGTCAAGTGCACAAAGAATAGCATCATGTAGGATGTTGTCGTAAGCACCCTTTATATCTAAAAAGACAGCAACTACTAGTCGACGGTGACGCTTTCGCGTTCTACTGTCGCCACAAGGTCGATGACGCTATCAATGGAAGAGCGTCCGCGACGAAATCCAGTCATCATATTCGGATAAAGATCATTACTCTCTAGATACCACTCCAGTCTTGTCAGCACCATTCGCTCCATAACTTTTCCAACACAGCTTGCTAGGGCAACTGGCCGGTATGAGGTAAGTTCGAGAGGAGGCTTTCCAGGCTTCAAAAGAGCAACCAGGCGGCTAATCTTCCAGTGTTCTGGAACAGTACTAGAAGCCCATATATCATTGAAGTAATTAAGTAGTGCAGTTCTGCCATCCTTGCCTAGGTTCGATAAGGTTGTATAAGTAATCCCGTCAGGACCAGGTGCAGATGAATGCTGACAAGAAGCAAGAGCGGCGTCTAATTCAGCTATTCTAAAGGGCACGTCGTATTGATCATTCGGCGAAGGTGGCGCGAAAACTTCTGAAATTGGTAACTGTGCCTGGTTTGTGCCCACAACCATTTTACAAAAATCTTCAGCTACGTCAACTTCATTGCGGCTTTGATAAAGGGCCAGGGCACGAAAAGGGTGCCTTTCTCGCGGAGGAGTGCGCAAGCTTCTTGCAACATGCCAGACAGGGGCTTAAGGTGATCCAGTGATGAGCAGAACTGCCTCCAACGATGTCGTCCTAACCTCTCCAGGTGGCGTATAACGTGTCGTTTAGCTTTGTGAGAAAGTGCGAGATCTTGCGCGGATTTTGTTCTCCTGTACTTCCTTTCAGCTCGCCGACGGATTGCGCGAAGTCGCTCGAATTCCACGTCGATGCTGGACACTGACATCGGCACACAAATATAGCGAGTGTTCTCACTTAGAGAGGAAGTAATAAGGCCCTCTATTTGAGATGGTGACCGCAGTTCCACGCTGGAAATCCCCACTGATGCCCTAAAGGCGGGCCAGTCTGTGTATTACACACGAGGCGAAGTGGCAGGTGCAAACCACTTGATGCATATGTACGTTGGTATGTGATCACTCCCATGTGTTTCCACATCACTACACCGAGAAACAGAGGGATGGAGGCTTCTGGAAACAAACGCCACATCCAAGCAGCTACTGTAGGTTGTTCCGCGTAGAAACGTCCGTGAGCCGTCGTTTATATTGACGAGATCTTGCGTATGCATAACGTCTGCCAGGTCTCTTCCTCGATTGCTCATTATGGCACTACCCCACTAAGGGTGGTGAGCATTAAAGTCCCCCACAATAATACGAGGAGCTGTACAGCACTGGACTGTTGAAAATAGATATGATTTGTCCAAGCCATCTCTCGGTGGAATATAGGCGCCAATTACAGAACATACTCGTCCTTTCAGGGATAAAGTGAAACAAATATAGTGGTTCGATCGTGCTGTGGAGCTGCAGAGCATGGCGGACGTGCGCAATGTCTTGACGTACACACACAGCACTTTGCTCGTTTCGTCCGCTTTTCGAGACCACAGCAGAACATATCCAGAAAGGCGGAAAGCAGCCGGCATGTTGGGCTCACAGATCACAATCACGGGAAAGCGCTACTTCTGTACCCGCTGACGGAAGTCACTCAGCCGATCACGCAGGCCTCGGGCATTCCATTGCATAACTACACTGAGGCGCAAGTGCATCGTCACAGATGTGGCGTTAGGTTGTTGCGCCATTGTTAATTATTGCAATGCCGCCAAGAGCGGCTCAAATCTGTCCAAAAACTGAACAGCAAACTTTGCTGTTTGCGTGTTGATGCTGGAGAGTAGCACCCGCATTGAACGAACCAGCTGTTTCAGCATTTCTTTCACCTGCTGGCTGTCGAGGTTGTCGGAATTTTCAGCACGTGTGGCAACCAAACTGGGATGAGGCCTGGCGATGGCCCTTGATGGTAGAGCAGGCCACTCAACATCAGAGGCGGCAGGTAATACAACAGCTTCTGTCTGATCCTTGGCCTGTGACATTGCCTGTGACATTACAGCAAGAGTATTCTTAACGGGATTAGACTCAATCTGTTGTGGCACCTGAGCTTGACGTTAACTCTGAAGTTGACTTATCCAGGCTAGGCTTGCATTCCGATTCTTTGTGTCGGCGTCGGGAACGGTGTTTGCTGCGACGAATAGATGCAGCCGCTTCTTGATGAGTCGAGTTGTCTTGCACCATCTTCTTATGTATACGTCTTTCGTTCATAATTTTACGACAGTCCTTAGCCGTTGCTTCATGAGCACCCGAGCAGTTCGCACACTTGATAGTCTCCGTCTGGCATGCGTCATGAGGATGCGTACCGCCGCATCGACGGCAGAATAGCTTGTTTTGACAAACGGCACTCACATGTCCGATCTTGAGGCATTTGTGGCACTGAACAGGTCTTGGAACGTACATCCGAACTGTCTCACATAGCCCACTTTAACGTGGGATGGGAGGGATTCAGTTTCAAATACTAATTTACCGCACTTTGAGCTTCCGAAACGATGAACATGCACAAGGTGCGCCGTAGATTTGATCAGGGTGCAGAGATCGCATTCACTTATTTCGGGGTCAACGTCGGTGATTACACCCGCAGTAGTCTTTTTCCCATGTGCAAGGAAGGAACGGAAAGGAACGGCGGTGGACTGCGAACGAGGCCCGCAAACAGCTCCTGCTTAACTCCACGCATGAGGTGGCGAAGCTTCGTCTCCTCTTTCATATTGGGGTCTGCGCGCTCGAAAAGACGGGTAATGTCTTCACAGAACACGCGTACACTTCCATTTGGCCGCTGGTTTCTGGACAGAAGTGCAGCTTCAGCTTTCTCGCGGCGATCGGCGTCGGGGAAGGTGGTCAGAAGTTCATGGCAAAATGCTTGCCAGGTGGTACGGGCGCCCTCGTGGTTTTCGAACCACGTACGCGCAGACTCTTCTAGGGCGAAGTAAACATTATTGAGCTTTCGCTCGTCACTCCAGCCGTTGTACCGAGCCACTCGCTCGAAGGTAGCCAGCCAATCCTCAGCGTCTCCGAAGACGTCGCAGTGAAAAGATGGTGGTGTTCGCGGCGGGTGGCAAAGGATCGGAGCTGAGAGCCTGGGATCAGTGGCCATGTCGAGGTGGCTCGAGAGTTGCGGCTGCGTGATCCTCGTAGGGGTGGAAAGGAGCCCAACCTCCGGCGACTGTCCGCGGAGGCGGCGACTGAGTCGCTGGTGGACCGCAGTCAAATCCGTCGTGAAGCGTGTAAACGTGGGAAAACGTACCCAGCGCACTCCACCAGACTGTAACGGGTATTGCGCCAAACGTCCAGGCAACGCCCTGAGCCTAGAAGACTGCCGAAGTCCGAGCGCGGATCGAGCATCGGTCTGAGCGCGGTTCCAGGCAACCAACTTCGTCGTCTACGCCAACTAGCAACCACTTCATCTACGTCAACTAGCCACTGATTGTCTCCGCTTCGTCGTCGACTATAGTTCGTATCAATATATATATATATATATATAGACTGTACTAATAAAATGCACTACAGCTTTTGAAAGCAGCAGACCTCCCTGAGTAATGAAACGAATACAGGCTAACCCTTTTTAAAACCAACAGGAAGCTTGTTAAACTAGCAATTACAAACGTTTTGCTTTATGCTTCAGGAATGAGGTGTTAATTTTGGGGTTGTAGGTGGGTCTTGACAGCCAGTTATAGTCGGGTATGACTAGAAGGAAAGGTGGCGGATGTCCATCAAAGGTAACCCTACAGGCGAAGCCTCATGCGATTTGTGTGGCACTGGTATCAATATGATATACCCAGGGAGAAACCTGTTCTTGACGCTCTGCGTAGCCACGAAAGCAGGTCCAAAGGAATATTTGGACGTCTTGAAACCCGTCGATGCCATTAGCAGCAGGTAGACGTTTGAGGAGTGAAATACACTTTTCTCACGACATGAATCCGCCTACTGCTAGAATACTAAGACCATGGTATCATGTACGCATATTTATGCAGCTCGTATAGGCTGAAGAAAGGCTCTAAATACATTCGTTTGTATTGCTTTTGATGATTAACGTCCCAAAGTGACTCAGACGCCATAGTGGAGGTCTCTGGAAATTTCGGCTACCTTGGGTTCTTTAAGGTGTAGCACAGCACACGGGCGGCAGCTTTTGGGTTCCACTAGAAAGCGAGATTTGATTTGCAGTCTTGGGCACTTAAATCCAGAGGCCTAGTCGCTGCGCCACTCTGGCGGCGTTCTCTGATTCGAAGCTCTCAAGTTTGTGAATTACTTTATCTCAGCGCCTAAGCGGAGCCCTATCGCAGAAAGCATTTTTCAGGGGGCGACGCTGATCTCTGGGTTGCATCTCGGAGACGCTGAAGAAACGCCGATCCCAGGTAGAAATTCTTGTATCTTAGAACTGAGCTCTAGAGATCGGTAAACAAGTTACACGTAAATGCTCAGTCGCCAGGGTTTATAGCACTCGCCTACGCTACCCAAGGATGCGGGATCGAATCCAGAACATAGCTGCCACGTTTCAAAGTAAGAGAACGCAAGAGCCGGTGTGCTGGTCGATGTCAGTGTCCGTTAAAGAACCGCAGATGTCCACAATTTACGGAGCCCACAACCCCTGCCTGTTTCATAATCGTACTCGCTTTGGAATGTTGAATTTCGTAAAACCCAAACCAGAATTTACTTATACCGGGCATGAAAATAATTGTTTGCGCCCATTTTCTTAGCCTGGTCTACAATTTCAGAATTGAAACGTTTTTAAAAGGCAATATACGATCATTATTTCCTTCTATTCAATAATACTTACACAGAAAAATATACATTTGGAAACGCGACTGCCAAGAGTCCTAAGTTGGTTCCACCAGTCTCCGCATGCTAACCCTTTTTCTAAACCAAACTTATTATTTAGGTGGGACAAGCCTCCCGCAAAGGTTGCTTTTGTACGCGTATATATATACTGATTAATTTTTTTTTGTTCCAAACGAAGCAAGGCACATATTTGTGCACAACCATTTTCACTCTAAGAAGCGGGAATTGTCGGCCTAGCAGAAAAAAAATATTCCATTGACTTGCTGAGACATTAGTGACATCTTCGGATTATAGCTTCACTTCTTTACTGCACGTTGCAAATATGCTCTGTACTGTGTCCTCACAGCTCTCCATCTGAGCGTCAATAAACGCCCTATTACAATTGGCGGAGGTGCTGGAGACGATCCCACCCAAACTGGAACTGCGAAGCCGTACACTACCCTCTACGACAGCCATGCAAGACGAGTCCACTTCGACGCTGCCGGCCGTTCCACCCACGATCATGTGTGCTGGCGTCGTGCGCCAGCGTGACACTTGCCTGTTCAGCGGCACGGCCGATCAAGATGTCGACGACAGGTTGTCATCGTATGAAAGAGTAAGCAGCTACAACAAGTGGGATGACTCATACAAGCTCAGTAACGTCATATTCTATCTGACGGACGTGGCGAACCTCTGGTTTCGCAACCATGAGGCAGACCTGTCATCTTGGTCGACATTTAAAAAGAATTTCGCGGAAGTGTTCGGCCGCCCGGCAGTGCGTAAGCTTCGTGCCGAACTACGTTTACACGATCGTGTTCAGCGCGCTGATGAGACCTTTACCAGCTACATAGAAGACGTCGTTGATCTCTGCAAACGAGTCGACCCGGCCATGCCGGAAGCAAACAAAATCCGCTATATCCTCGAGGGTATTTCTGAGGACGCCTTCCAGATGCTGGTAGCGAAAGATCCCACCAGCGTTAGTGAACTCGTGAAGCTTTGCCAGAGCTACGACGAGCTCCGCAAGCGGCGCGCTTCTAGGCGCCGCTCCAGTGTGTGCGACGAAGGCGTATCCGCATTAGCCCTGGGTGGTTCGCCAACTTCTGAAGGGAGCTCGCTCAATCAAAAGATCAAAGATTTTATTCGTGAAGAGGTCGCACGTCAGATCTCACTTCTTCCCCATTTTCTAGACTCGGGCCGCCTCGTTCCTGAACTGGCTCCATCTTTGGCCCCTGCTATACGCCGTGTCATGCAAGAACACGTCGCTGATGTCTTGCCGTCCAACCCCGTGGTGCCGCCTGTGACGGCACCTCTCACGTATGCCCAAGTAACGGCTAGGCCACCACGTTCGCCCGCGTCTGGCTCCTATGTGCAGGTCCCTGCCTACCGTTCACCGCCGCATGCTGAGCCTTCGTTTCAAGCCCCACCCTCAAGGTTCCGCCCACATCCTATGAAACATTGGCGTACTACGGACAACCTTCCGATTTGCTATGGCTGCGGTCGGCCGGGCCATGTTGCGCGCCTTTGTCGCCAGCGCCTCCAACCTTCACAGCCTGACATTCGACTTTACCCGTACGATACCGACTCACGCTCGCAAATGATTCCGCCCGGTTCTCAATTTGTCCCACAAGATCGCCAAACCTATACCACTCGTCGATCACATTCTCCTCGGCGCCGATCGCTTTCTCCAATGCTGCGACGTTCTACCAGCACCGTGGAGGGAAACTAACAGTCGCAGTTCCGGGGGCAAGAACTGCGCTTGTTTCGAATTCCTCAAGTCCTCCATGTCGTCCCGCTAATGTTATCAATGTTTCTGTAGAAGGCGCCACAGTTCTCGCTCTCGTCGATACCGGTGCAGCCGTCTCCGTCATCAGTGAAGCGCTCTGCCGTCGAATTCACAAAGTGACCACTCCGATTTCCGACTTTTCGCTCCGCACCGCCTCATCACAGCACATTCACCCCTCCGCATCTTGCACAGCCCGTGTGCTCATTCAAGACGTCTTGTACCCCATCGAGTTTATTGTTCTGCCGAACTGCTCGCATGATATCATCCTCGGATACGATTTTCTATCGACTCATCAAGCCGTTATTGACTGTGCTCGTGCGCAAATTGCCTTCGCCCCCCTCTGTGATGCCCCCTTCTGTGATACCCCTCCCCGCACTGCAAAACTTCTCGTCGCCCATGACACCGACATTCCTCCGTTCTCTGCTGCCCTCGTACCACTGTCTTGTGAGTGGGTAACTCCTTTGACTGCGATTTTTACACCTTCCGAAGCCACCTCCCGTCATCCCTGCCTCCTTTTTCCGTTCGCAGTTCTCGAAAATCAAGACGGCAAGAGTGCACTTTTCGCCTCGAACCCATTTTCTTGCCCAGCAGTCCTGCTCCGTGGCGAATGCATTGGACGTCTTGAAAAGCTTGATCCCAGTCATATCACCACTCTTGCTGACTCAACCCCCTCCTTCGACGTTAGTCTGTGCTCTTGCGATGTTGCGACCGCTTCGACGCCCTCCGACGTTTTCCAACATGCTATTGATGCTGATCTTCCACTTGCGAAACGTGATCAACTTGTCGCCCTCTTGCAGAACTTCGCTTCTTCATTCGACTTTCCTCAAAATGACTTGGGTCGCACGTCTGTCGTAGAGCACACCATCGACACCGGTAAAACTGCACCTTTGCGCCAGCGCCCCTATCGCGTGTCGGCTTCGGAGCGCCAAGTAATTGCTGATCATGTGGACGACATGCTCCGTCGTGGTGTCATTCGGCCATCCCACAGTCCCTGGGCGTCTCCAGTTGTATTGGTACCTAAGAAAGATGGCTCCTTCCGGTTTTGTGTCGACTACCGCCGGCTCAACAAGATCACGCGCAAGGACGTCTATCCTCTGCCACGCATCGATGACGCACTAGACTGCTTGCAGGGCGCCGAGTTTTTCTCCTCGTTGGATTTACGATCTGGCTACTGGCAGGTGCCAATGGCTGACGATGACCGCTCTAAAACTGCCTTCATCACACCAGATGGATTATATGAATTCAACGTCATGCCCTTTGGGCTTTGCAACGCCCCGGCCACATTTGAACGCCTCACGGACACTGTGCTTCGTGGATTCAAGTGGCGAACCTGTCTTTGCTATCTCGATGATATCGTAGTCTTTTCTACCGATTTTCAATCCCACCTGCTCCGACTGATGGACGTTCTCACTTGTCTCGCTACCGCCGGCCTCCAACTGAATCTGAAGAAGTGCCTCTTTGCTGCTCGCCGACTAACAATTTTAGGTCATGTCGTTTCTAAGGATGGCATTCTTCCCGATCCCACCAAACTTCGTGCAGTTGCCGAATTCCCACGCCCAAAATCATTAAAGCAGCTACGAAGTTTCATCGGCCTGTGCTCCTACTTTCGCCGCTTCATCTTCAATTTCGCCTCTATTATTGCTCCTCTCATCCAGCTCCTCTCCGGCAGCTCCGACCTCTGCGCATGGACACCTGCTTGTGATGACGCCTTCAACACTTTACGCCGTCTTTTAGTTTCGCCTCCCATCCTCCGCCACTTCGACCCGAATGCGCCAACTGAGATTCACACTGACGCTAGCGGTATTGGGATAGGCGCCGTTCTCACCCAACGCAAACCTGGTATCCGAGACTATGTTGTGGCGTACGCAAGCCGCACCTTGACCAAGGCAGAGTCCAATTATTCTGTTACGGAAAGAGAATGCTTGGCCATTATTTGGGCCATCGGCAAATTCCGTCCGTATGTCTATGGCCGACCATTTTATGTCGTCACTGATCATCACGCTCTGTGCTGGCTGGCGTCCCTCAAGGACCCGTCCGGCCGCCTTGCTCGCTGGGCTCTTCGCCTCCAAGAGTATGACATTCGTGTCATATATCGCTCAGGCCTCAAGCATACTGACGCGGACGCTCTTTCGCGCTCACCGCTGCCTCCCTCTTCGTTGTCTGATGGGATCTGCGCCTACGATTTGTCTTCGCTTGCCACTATCGACATGGCCATGGAACCGCGGCGCGACCCTTGGATATCTACACTTCTGGACTTTCTTTGAAGTCACTCTCCAGGTCGTTTGTCTCGGGCGCTTGCCCGCCAAGCTCACCATTTTTCAATTCGTGACGGGCTGCTCTATCGCCTCAATTATCTTCACGACGGAAGGAAGTGGCTTTTAGTCATCCCCCGTCATCTCCGCGCCGAAATTTGTGCTGCTTTCCATACTGATCCCCAGTGCGCCCACGGTGGAGTGTTGAAAACCTACACGCGCTTGCGTCTACGCTTCTTCTGGCGTGGAATGTACCGCTTTGTCCGCCATTTTGTCCGCTCTTGCCAGTCTTGCCAACGCCGAAAAACTCCTCTCAAGTCCCCTGCTTCGTTGCAGCCGTTGCCCTGTCCTGCCCGTCCGTTTGATCGTGTCGGCATAGATCTATACGGTCCCCTTCCTACAACTTCAGCTGGCAACCGCTGGATTATCGTGGCAGTGGATCATCTAACCCGCTACACTGAGACATCATCATTGCCCTCTGCTTCCGCACGCGACGTGGCTGCCTTTATTCTGAAAAACCTGGTTCTTCGCCATGGTGCCCCTCGCGAACTGCTCAGTGACCGCGGACGCGTTTTCTTATCAGACGCTCTTGAGGCTCTCCTGAAAGAATGCCGCATCATACACCGCACCGCTACCTCGTACCACCCTCAGACGAATGGACTGACAGAACGTTTTAACCGCACTCTCGGTGACATGCTGGCTATGTACGTGAACACCGACCTTTCCAATTGGGACCAAGTTCTACCGTTTGTTACTTACGCATATAACACCGCGACACAGGCCACTACTGGATTCTCTCCATTCTTTCTCCTTTACGGGCGCGAGCCACCCTGTACTATGGACACACTTTTTCCCTACCGCCCTGACGTTTCCGAATCTTCCCCGCTATCCGATGCCGTCACGTACGCAGAAGAATGCCGTCAGCTCGCCCGCTCTCTCACAACAGAAAATCAGTGGCAACAAAAATACCTCCGTGATACCGGCGAAGCTTCGTTATCTCCCGAACACACTGGTGTGGCTCTGGGTGCCCTCCACAACCCCTGGCCTTTCAAAGAAGTTTCTTGCTCGCTACCACGGGCCATATAGGGTCCTCCAGCAAACAGCTGCAGTCAACTACGTAGTTGAGCCCGTCACGCCCTCTGCGGACTTGCGTCGCCGTGGTCGTGAAACAGTTCACGTGAACCAATTGAAGCCATTCTATGACCCCGCTGTGCTTTCCGCGCCATAAGTCGCCAGGATGGCTCCTTTTTTTTACCCGGGGGGAAAGTGTACTGTGATAGTCAGCACTTCAGCCATCGACATGCGCCTGTGCGTTGTGCGACGAAGACGAAGTACGCTGGGCTCGCCGTTGCAAGGTCCTGTCCTCACAGCTCTCCATCTGAGCGTCAATAAACGCCCTATTACAGCTCGAATTGTGTAGCTTTATTATCTATTAAACTTTTAGCTCTATTTAGAACACTTCTCTGAACGCGTCTTATTAATTGTCACGGACAGTCAGAACACATGGCTAGGAAATATATTAGTATAAGAAAATTTTCACCATGCCATTCGGCTAGAGTTTAAGCCTTACGTATATTGTAGAACTGTAAGTAAGACATATTGCTGTTGAATAAATTTGCAGCAGTATTTCCACGAATACGAATACAAGGAACCGCACAGTACCTAGCGGCGGGCCGTTCACACCATGCTCGCTAGGAAACAAAGCATCGCCCTTCACCGTGTCATTTCGCTCTGTTTTCTTTATGTCGTCGGGCTCGTCAACTTTACGCCACGTACAAATACGATAAACCTCTGGCAATATATTTTGCGTTCCAACGCGGAAATGAGCAGTACAAAATAGACCCTACGAAACAGTCGACCAGTTCGGAAGTTTACTAGAATTATTCTGAAGAATCGCTTTCTTGAATGAAATATAAATTTGCTGATTGAGCGGAGTGGTATATTTCAATAATTGCTATCCAAAACCTAACAAAAGCAAAATTTACACTGCTGATATTTCAAAGACACCTTAAAGGTGATAAGATGTTTTTGAAAACAGTGCGATTCTGTTCGTTACTTTTTCGTTTTCGCTGAGCATGCTGCAAATGAAAATATACTAGGGTATATATATAGTACTGAAACCAAGCTGTGACGGCCGAACCTGGTTTACACCTGCAGACGGTTGTTATGGCTGTAGGAAGACAGAAAAGAAAATGCACGGGTTGCTACTGGCTCTGTAGCTGAATTAGAGGAGAACAACAACAACAACAGCTGAGCCACCTGCCTCGTGCAGACAGAAGAGAAAATAGAGTAGAAAAGGAAGAGGAAGAGAAAGACGCGCACCGCAACAACAGCCGTCGTCCACAACAGAAGCGGTGGCGGGTGCAATGACGGCCTACAACAGATAAACATTTGGTGGCAAGCTAGCCCCCGCCGCAAGCGGCGGTGTCCAACCTGCCCCAGTCCCATCTACAATACCTTCGGGGGCAGCTTGTTTACCTGCACACGGTCGGCAAGAATTGCGGAAATCAAGGAACAGTCAGGGATCGGGTGATCTCATTAGCTCCGCCCATTTGTTCTTCGATATTCTGACCTTATTTCTAATATCTCGTAGTGCAGCTTCCCATTTCGGTTAAGTAAGGTGGAGCTTATCACTCATAGATCAGATTAGAGCGCTCTGCAGTGCAAGTTCCAATATGGGTACCAGGGACAACCCAATCTTGTGAAATAGGTACTGGCTTGAGGTAAGTGTCCAATGATATTTTTGTCATCACGAAGGATGTCGAGCACCCCAATAGAGCTGGAGAATTTGGAGTAAAATTTCTAGAAACTCGTTCATTCCGTCGACTTCAGATCCTGTTCAAGGTAAATGCAAGAAATGAAAGTGACATTATTGCTCCGTATGCAGGGTTAGAGGTCCTTAGTGTAAACCTGAGGACGGAGCGTCCTTATACGCACGAATCGTCGCGGTTCATCTGTATGGCGGATATTTATCCCGTATCCATATTTGAGAAACGTAGGAGAACTGCATCCAGAAGGGTGCTTCTTTAGCATATGCAGTCGCAATAACTGCACAAGTGCGCAAGCTGTCAGCGCCTTTGTCGCCGGTATGCGCCAGTACTACGCTCTGCCTAAAGACGTTTTCAGAACTCTTTTTGTTGGCTTCGTCGGACGCCCCCACTACAAGGTCCTAAAATAAACCCGCTCTTACAGTAGGTGCAGATACAGGAGGGCACCAACACTACCATCGTGGAACTCCAGAGCCATATATTTCCCCTAGCATTGTAAATGCCAGGCAGGACTTCAGCATAGGTATCCTTATCAACTATGGTACGTTGCTCTAAGAAAGCGTGGCAGCATGACTCTTGTCACTTTGGTGCCACTGCCGACCAAGTTGTCTGCGAATTCTGTCGTCATATGAGCGAGTCTGCAGCCACAATAGGTGGTTCGTCTAAATAACGTTGAACCAAGACACTCTTATCTCCCTCACATGGAATACCATATTTCGGAACTACGACATTGAACTGCTATAACATTCTCAATTTGAAAATTTAGCAGAACTCTTGGAGCGCCCTGCAGTGTACAAGCCTCAGGCTGGCAGACATCGCTCACGTGACTGCAGTGATGTGAAAAGGCTTACATTAAGGTGCTCAGCGCGCTAGGGATAACGTCGCGAGTTAAATTGAGAAGATTGTGGATCTCTGAAAAAGCATCCAAGTCAACTGAAACTCGTAATTTGAAGCCTGGTGGTGGCTAGACTAGTGAGGACGTCGTTCTGCGGGAGGAGCGTAGAACGAAAGCCGGTAGAAACGTCAATAATGTCGTCGGGACATAAAAAAAGGTATTTCGTTTATCTTCATTTGCACAAGCTAGATTGAAATGTTCTACGTTGGATCAACAGGAAAAGCCATCTTTGCTGTCCGGACATCAGAGTCCCTTTTACTGATTCTTACCTGCTTTGACGGAATCACTTCCTCAGTTGTCTGACCGCCGCTGGGCTTCAGTTAAACATCAAAATGTTGATAACCGTTTTGTCTGACACCACCAACCTTTGCACAGTAGCCGAGATTCTATGGCCAACTTCTCTGAATTAGCCGCTCAGCTTCGTCGGCCTCTTCATATTTTTCCGCGTCATCTTGAATTCCGCTTCATTCACTTTCAGTATGACACAGCTACTTTCCCGCTATTCAGGCACCACCTGCTACCCTATGACGACGTCTGCGACACTATGCGCCGCCATTTAGTTTCACCTCCCATCCTCCTTCACCTTCACCCAGCTGCGTCAACTCAAATCCACACTGACTCCAGCAGCATCTTGTTCTCATCCGACGTAATCCTGATACTTTGTCTCGTACACTTGGCAAACACTGGCGTAAACGTAGTACTACAATGCGTGTTGGAATCATTTTGTAGGAAAATGATTCCAACAAGAAATTACCAACCAGCCCAACTTGACGTTTTAAAGAAGTTACTACTATTCTGTTCTGAAACAGAGGCGTGTGACTATTATTTAACCATCTTGAAAATTTTGTTCTTATGTGTGCGGCCAGCGGTTTTATGTAGCGCTGATCATGCAACAAGCTGTGTGTTGCCTGGCCGCTCTGGAATACCGTCCGGCTGCCTCGCTTGCTGTGCTCTTCGCTTTTAAACGGCATGACACTCGTGTCAGTTGTAGCAAGTATACTGACGTCGACGCTTTTTCGCACTCGTTGCTGTTCTCTTCTGTTCGCATGCCTGACATTTCCCTCTTCGCAGACTAAGCCCCTGGGCTGTCAGTAAGAGTCCCGAGCGAGAGTGGCAGCGCTTCATTCTTGCGACATGAACTATCTGTGTTTTCCGAGAGGGGCGACCCTGAGAACATTGGCGAGACACAACGTAGTTCAACTCATTGATGCTTTTGACCACAATAAATGGGCCTGTGTAGTGCGACAACAGCTTCTGGGACACACCACGCTTGCGGAGAGGTGTCCAGAGCCACACTAAGTAGCCGGGAAGGTAGGAGACATCCTGATGCCGACGATCGTAGCGCTGCTTAGAGCGGTCCTGCGCGGCCAGAGTGCGTAATCGGACGACCCGACGAGCCTCTTCAGCGCGGCAGAGGGTGCTCGAAACAGACGGCTCGGTGTCGAGAGAGAACGGCAAAATGGTGTCAAGAGAACGTCGAGGCGGACGGGCGTAGAGGAGCAAAAATGGACTATAGGAAGTTGTCTCATGCTTCGAGGTGTTATAGGCGTAAGTAATGAAAGGAAGCACGTGATCCCAGTTCTTGTGCCGCGAGTCAACATACATCGCAAGCATGTTCGTCAGTGTCCGGTTTGTACGTTCGACGAGGCCATTTGTCTGGGGATGGTACGGCGTAGAGTGACGCAACTGGCAAGTACAATAGCGCAGAAGCTGCTCCACAACATCTGCCGTAAACTGGCGGCCTCGGTCACTGATAATTACACGAGGAGGCCCATGACGGAGGACGACAGCGTGGAGAAGAAAGAACGAGACGTCAGCGGCGGTGGCGGAAGGGATGGCGGCAGTTTCACAGTAACGCGTGGGATGATCAACGCACACAATGACCCAGCGATTGCCGTTGGACGAGCGGGGAAACGGGCCTATGAGGTCAACACCCACTTGCTCATATAGTGTGGTCGGTGGTGTCACCGGATGTAAGTGGCCCGGCGGAGAAGTCGTGGGAAGCTTGAACCGCTGGCACTGCACGCAGGAGTTCACGTAACGCTGAGTCGTTCGACGCATATTTGGCCAGTAGAAACGTTCCTTAATGCGGGTAAGAGTACTGGCAATCCCCAAGTGCCCAGCTGTACCGTCATCGTGCATGGATTGTAGAACAGAGGAGTAGAGGCTAGCCGGAACGACTAGCAGAAAGTGTGCACCGCCAGACGAGTAATTGTTTCGATACAGCAAACCATCGCGAATGCAGAAAGGGTTCGCAGATGCCGTATCACGAGCTTTTTCAAAAAGTGATACCAAGCCTTGATCTTTTCGTTGTTCTCGCTGGAAAGTGGCAAATTCCGGAAATTGTACGGAAACGGCGGCAAGATGGTCGTCAAAGTTGTCATCGCAGAGGGTAGTTGCGAGAGGCAGCAGCGAGACAGTCAGCGTCAGCGTGTTGGCGGCCACTTTTGTACGACACTGTAAAGTTGAACTCATGACGGCGTAATGCCCAGCGGGCCAACTGACCGCAGGGGTCGCGTAGATTCACCAGCCAGCAAAGTGAATGATGATCGGTGATGACTGTAAAGGAACGTCCATAAAGGTACGAGCGCAACCGCTGTACGCCGAAAACGACGGCAAGGCACTCTTGCTCCGTCACGGTATAGTTGCGTTCAGACTTGCTAAGGGTGCGACTTGCATAAGCGGCAACGTGTTGGTTTCCGTCATGCCGTTTTATGAGCACAGCACCCACGCCGATGCCACTTGCGTCAGTGTGGAGTTCAGTGGTAGCTGTCGGGCTGAAATGACGCAGTATGGGCCGCGAGGTAAGAAGAAACTTGAGCTGGCGAAACGCAGAATCACATTCAGGAGTCCATTTGGAAGGAATATCTTTCTGCAAGAGGCATGTGAGGGGATAGGCTACGTCAGCAAACTTAGGGATGAAGCGCCGAAAGTAAGAGCAAAGTCCCAGGAATCTCCTGATTTCTTTCACAGACTTGGGCTCTTTGACGCAGCTGACAGCTTCAATCTTCTGTGGGTCAGGCCTAACACCGTCTTTTTCAACCAAATGCTCAAGCACAACAATCTGGCATTCACCGGAGCAGCACTTCTTAGAGTTCAGCACGAGACCCGCTTTCTCCATGCAGTTAAGTACCACAGCTAAACGGCTGGTATGCTCGGCGAAGGTCCTCCCGAAAATCACTACGTCCTCTACGTAACGCATGCAAATTTGCCACTTCAGTCCACGCAAAAGAGTGTCCATAAATCTTTCAAAGGTAGCCGGAGCGTTGCATAGGCCGAAAGGCATCACGTTAAATTCATATAACCCATCGGGAGTCACGAATGCCGTCTTCTCCTTGTCTTTCGGATGCATCGGTATCTGCCAGTATCCGGACCGTAAATCAACAGATGAAAAGTCGGAAGCTGAATGGAGGCAGTCAATGGCATCATCAACACGCGGGACCGGGTAAACATTCTTCTTAGCGACAGTATTGAGGCGGTGATAGTCGACATAAAATCGCCAGGTGCCATCTTTCTTTTTCACGAGAATCACAGGGGCGGCCCATGGGCTAGATGATTCCTGAATGATTCCTCTTTGCATCCTATCACGGACCTGTTCGTCAATTATCTTACGTTCTGAAGGTGAAACACGGTATGGTGTTTGTCTAATCGGGTGTGCAGATCCAGTGTCGATCATGTGATGGGTGCGGGAAGGCGGAATCGGTGGTGGCTGATATCGAGTAAAGTCGAACACGTCCGCATGTTTCATGAGAACCTCCATCAATATTCGGCGGTCGTTGGTGGGTAGCGATTCATTTATCATAGGCTGAAACTGGGAATCAGCATGATCAAGATGTCTAGTTGAACGAGCAACGCCGTCACTGAACGCGGCGATGTGCATAGAAAGACTTTCTTCAAAGTCGGCAAGTTTCAAACCACGCGGCAATACGGCATGTTCATTAGTATGGTTGACAGTCCAAAGCGTGGCACGGCCCTCGTTCACTCGAACAACGCTGCGGGGCACCAACACACTCTTTTTGGCACCGGAAAGGGAAGCGGGTTCCACCAGAGCATCGAAGGCATTGGGAACCGCACCCGAAGACACAACTGGGACGAAGATGGCGGACATCGCCGGAACGACGGTATCCTCGAAGACAGAAAACACTTGGACCGCCCGCGGCGATTCTTCTATGAGGGCCGATAAGGCTGGGGCTTATTGATATCTCGCCACTGTTGAAGTCGAGAGTTGCGGCACACTGCTGTAAAATGTCAACTCCTAGAATAACGTCGTGCGTAGAGCGAGGGAGCACCGTAAATTCAGTTCTAAACTCGTGTCCAGCCATCGCTACATTTACATAACAAATAACAAGCGGAAGCAACGATTCTCCCCCTACACCTAGAAATATGACAGTGATATCCCAGCCAAACATAATTTTGCGGCCGAGGCGGTTCTTAAAATCTAAGCTCATCACGGAAACTGTAGCACTCGTATACACTAAGGCCATAACACAAACACCATCCACTAACACTTCCAAGCGGTTCTTCAACATAACGACCAGTAGAGGAATTGGAAATATCGATGACCTGGCGACCGCACCTCCATCGGCCGCACACGCTAGTTTCCCGGTGGCGGAGAAGAACGGCGGGGAGAAGGCGATTGTCGGGAGCGGCGGGCAGGAGGAGTCAGGCGGCGATCAGAAACTGGTGAGTCGCGTGGTGGTACGTAGCGGTAGGAGCCCGAAGGAGGGAGATAGGTCGGGTCACGGACTTCTGGACTATCAGTAGATCGGCGATTCCACCATTGGCGCCGGTAGCGTGGGGTTCCGGCGGCGGCAGAATCTGAATATGTGGCCAAGCATACCGCAGCGGTAACAGACGGGTGGTTCACGAGCACGGTCCAAATAATAGTCCTCGGTAACCGGATCGAAGCGATCAGCAAAGTCCAGCCGCTGGGGTTGTTGCGGAGGAGATGGCGCCCTGTAGCGGGTACGAGCTGGGAGAGCAGGGGCATATGAGTCGTGTCGGGGGTCACGGACGGGAGGAGGAGCGGTAGATCGCCAAGAAGAGCGCTGGATGGGAGCTGCCTGCAGGGAGCAGCTATCACAGGGGATTGCACTGCGGTTCACATCTTGATGGCGGGAGAGCTCATCACCGACAATTTGGCGAATCATGTCGGCCAAATGCGGAGGCTCATGTGAATGCTCGTGAGAATCCACGCTTGCAACAGTGGTCACGTTAGGCAGACGGCCGAATTTCGGGGTTATGCGACGCAGCTTTAAAGTTTCGAACGTACGACAGTGCTTGATCCCGGCCGTGTGAGTATCTAAGTTTTCTTTTGTACTTAAAAAGTTATAGACGTCGACCGCGATGCCCTTTAAGAGGTGGCCAACTCTGTCTTCATCAGACATGCCCGGATTCACCGCTTTGCAGATTTTTAGGACCTCTTCTATGTACATTGTGCATGTTTCGCCAGGCCCTTGGGCTCGCTGGAATAAAGTCTGCTCAGCGCATTTCCGTTTTGCCGTGGTATCCCCGAAACTATTTCGAATCTCCTCTTCGAAACGCTCCCAGCTCTTTAAGGACGCTTCATGGTTCTCAAACCATGTCAGGGCTGTGGAGTCCAAGAAAAAAACAACATTTACCAGCATTACAGTGGCATCCCAGCGATTGCACTTGCTCACCCGCTGGTAATTGGTGAGCCAGTCGTCCACGACTTCGCCAGCCTTGCCAGAAAAGGTCCGCGGCTCACGGTAATGCTGCCATACGGGTGCCGCTGGACCTGGTTGCCGTCTTGAATCATTGTGGGTGTCAAAGGGGGGAGCCCAGCGAGTCGTCGGCTCGAACGAGGTAGAGAGGAATCCGTGGTGATCTTTCAGCACCTTCCACCACACTGTTAAGGTTTATTTACAAAGTGGTTCTGCCCCTTAGCCTGGTGTGCTAACCAAGATATAGTGAGCTTCCTCTTCTTCCACTTCTATTCCGGAGAGCCTCTTTTTGCACTTCCTTGTTCTCTTCTGTTCGCATGCCTGACAATATGTTCTTATCACGGTTCTTGATCTTTTCGTCGAAATCCAAGAAGAACGCCGTTCCCCTTTCTCCTTGATGTTAGTCGAAATCATGGAGAAATGGGCATGGGAAGGGTATGTAGTGCGAAGAGAGATAACCGATGTTCGATAAGGTTAATAAATTGAATTCCAAGGTGAGGAAAGCACAGCAGGGATGGCAGAAGATTAGGTGGAATGATGCCATTGGGAAGTCGCGTAGTCCAAGTGGCGTCAGCTGTAACACCGCACGGCATAAATTGGAGTTACATGGCAAGGGACTTCAACGTGCAGTGGTTATATACCGGCTGATCGCGCTAATGATGATATCCCTCATGCTAAATTTAAACCTCCCCTGCTTGCACGTCACTTATTTCATTGCAACATTTGCTCTGTCCAGCCACTGCTAAATCATTAATGATTGGGTAGCCGGCATTGTAACTAGCCCTAATATGTTGCATATACTAACAGTTGCACAGGCCTATCTGCCTATATGTAGTCATGACAGGCAGGCAGTCAAAGGCTCTTAAAATGTTGACGGGGTAATGGGGAAAGTAATAACACGGTATACATTATTGATGGACGACTTCAATACTAAGGTAGGCAAAAGGGAGACTGGCGAGCACGCAGTGGATGACTATGGCAATGGCTCTAACGGGGAAACGGATGATGAAATTGAAGTCAAACTGTTCTAACCTTGTGATTGGGCCGGATATAGAGGTAATCGGAAAAGTTCGATGCAGTGACTACTGGGTGGTAAGGTTTAGAATTAGTCTAGATTTCGAGAGGGAGCGAAACAGGTTTGTAAGTCAGAATTACATTAATACATTAGTGGTGAGAGGGAAGGTAGAAGAATGCAAGGTCTCCATATACAATAGACATTTTGCTTTTACCGAGGAAGATGATCTTAGGTTAAAAGCGATCAAAAGAGACATCATTACTTGGTGCGCGATAGAAGTTGGTGATAGGATAGTTAGAGAGCGAAGCGGCAATTTTTATAAGTAGGTGAAAGACTTGATTAAGACAGAGAGCGAATCAGAACTATCCAGCGGTTGAGAAGGTTACCACGCCTAGAAGCAAGCGATGATCGGCGCGGCAACAGAGACTGCGCTACAAAACCAGCGCTCGGGAAACTTGGTTCAAAGATAGTTGAACAGCTATAATATATTTTGAAAACCAGGATCCATCACGGAAAAAATGGCACTGGTGTTCACTCACGCTAGCAAACAATGAAACTTTCTATATTCCTATAACAAGAGTAAAGTCAAGGTTAAGTCAGCAGATTTGTGGTCTCAACTCGTTCTACCGATGCAGAAAACTTTGCGCTGGTCGCTACAAAGAGCGTCGACCTGGCGTCGACGACTGGCATGCCACTGAAGAGGCGGTGTGAAACAGCGGTTAGAAATGAGCCAGTCGGTGCCAAGTGCCCATAATCTGACGGCCGGGAAAGCGGTCGCTTTTAGGGCTGGGATCATGAAAGGTCATTGAAGATTGTGTGGGAGGTGGTGTGAAAGGGAATGGTTGTTTTTCATAACGGGAAGAGTTTTGGAATATGTCCGGGCGACGACCAAAGCGACAAAAGTTCATAGCCTAGCAGTGAACACTGGGAACGGGGCAGCCGTCTTAATGGGAGTAGTCGGTGCGATGCGCAGAATCGTTTTGTTCACTGAGTCCCGCGAGAACCGGCGTGTAGTACAGGGTTAGCCCCAATATTTTAGCCTGTAATATTAAGTAATATTGCGAGGCACTGCAATGAAAGTGAGGACAATGAACACCAGGAGCATGGAGCTGAAGGAATAGCTTGAAGATGACCGTTCCGTGACGACACCAGTTTCGGCAACCTGTACAGAAACTAGTTACCATGATCGCACCTTCGTATACATACATAACAAAAAATTAAGAATTAGAACAATCATTAGCAATAAGGTAATAGATATACTTCGCATGCTTAGTTGCATACCGAAAGGAGCAAAGGTATGTCCACTTTGAAGAAATCTCCTACGTGAAGGCTCATATCCTCAGGGTGAATTGAACCGTGAAAAAGCCGTATCTGTAATGAAGAGGGTATTTGCGTGAATGGATTTCACTGAGTACAAAGAAATTAATGGCTATGAAAGATCGAATAATCTATTCGTGCACACTATCGTTATGTAAGCTCCGTGGAATCAGAAACTTTCGGTCTTGCAACACTGACGACGTTGTGCACGCTGGTCATGCGAACGTTACACATTTGCATATGGGCATGCAACCGAATATTTTGTTCAAGCTCTATGTTAAATGGCACAGCGACTATGACAAAATCTGCAGTTTTTTTGTCATTTTTTGGATTATAACTTTGATGTCGTTGCTGAAGGTGCAACCAGTGGACGCTTTTATTGGACGTTTTCTAGAACTAAAAAAAGAAAGTATCTACAGCTCTCCGAATACAGTGAGCTATTTGTGAATTGATGAAGCTCATTTTGGCTAGTACGAAATATGCCCTCAACGTCTTCTTGGAAAGAAAGAATCGCTACACGCATGTACACAATATGGCACACTGGAGACAGATTAGTGCGTGTCCTCTCCCCTTTAGCGATGTTTTGCTTCTTAAAAAAATTACGCTAGTTTCTGCAGAACCACTTGCTTGTAACTGTTCATTTTGCAAACAAATAATATTTGACCAAGCACATTCTCTTACACATTACTTCGTTAAGGTGCTGATTTGAATTGGTCAGAGCAGACAACGTATCGATGGCATGCTGTGAAGCCTGATGAAAAATCCAGGAGTAAAATTTAGTCTGCAGAGCTGCAGTAAGGCGAAAGTAGTGCCATTCTATCACGCCGCTTGTATTCACTTCAATAATTTTCTTCTGTTTAACTGTCCCTCACAGTGGCATATTGCACAGACGTGTGGTTCTTTGTGACATACTCAGGCAAATTCGCGACAAACTATAGCGGGAAATAAAACTGGCATTCATATGCTACCATTAAGTACTGTTTCGGCACGAACAAGCAATCGTACCGAAGCATTTATTTCCTTTAAGGGCTTTGTCTAGACGCAGAATTTAAATTCAAAAGTTGACCACAAAGCAGATAGAAATAAAAGTACTAAGCTTGCACTAACTGGCCCCCTTAGCAGCGGAGAGATTTAAACAACTTTCTTCTTTCTTAATTGACCCCAAGATTTTCTTTATATGAGAAACAACTACAAGGAGGAGAAAGAAACAACTTTAGTGAAGCAGAGTAATAAGCATCGATAATGTTTTGAGCCAGGATCGCTAAGGCCAACTGGTCTTTCAGATGGTTAGTAGCTAACCAAGGGCACCACGTTGAGGGAGAAAGGTGTGGAAAGAAAGGGGACTTAACTGTGGCAAAGCAGGAAAACATGCAGTCTTGTAAGTTAGCATAGGGTTTAGGACAACTCGAGCATGAGGGGAATGTCTAATGCGGCAGGCAAACGATAGGACAGGAATAAGGAGTATGTTTAGGTGTATTCATCGAATAATTTTAGTTAGCGTGGTAGCGAATGATTTATCCGAAAGAGGAAATGTACGAAAAGCTTCTCTAATGTTGTCATAGTGAAAGTTGATTTCTTTTTTGTACTGAAGAGTACCATTCCACGAGGGTGAATAAGACCAAGGAATCGCAGGCACCAAGTGTTGAAGTTCGCAGGTGAGGCGACCCTCTACTTCGTTGCCTGGGATTCCAGAGTGACCAGAACCATCAACCCTCGGCAGTGACCCTCGCGCGGTCACTGCCGCACTGAGCGCGTGCGGCAGTGACCGCGCCTGCCAAGTCCATCGGCGCAGGCTCGGCCGGTCCCATTTCGACACACCCGAAAGAACATGTTAAAATCTTTTGATCCTAAATAATACGCGCTTGGATAAAGTAATATAAAAAATTTGCTTCAATAAGGGTTGTTGTTAAGTAACTAGAGCGGCTATCTGCTCAGCCCCGTAGCAGCCACAGCTCCGGCGTGAGGTAGCTAGTTCCTGCAGTTACAGTAGCTCCGCTGCTAATGCGTCGACTAAATTAATCATTCCGTTTACTGTGAGACAATTTATGACAGGATTGAAATTATAATAAGCAGTTCCACGAATAGGAAATCGACTATTTCCAAAGCGCCGTCCGCTGCGGCTTCGATGCGAAATCCTTTAGGCCTAGTGAGGACTAGGGCGTAGCGCACGAATAGAGCGCCATCGTCCGCCGCTCTCGCAGGCAGCACCATTGACGTGAGCCCGTGGCATCCGGTGTGGCAAGCGTTACGATTTTATTGTCTGCTTCCTTGATGAGCACTTTGCCAGTATTTTTCGGTGGGCATTTACTCGGAGCAACTGACCTTGCTAGGACCTTGACAGGGCTATGGTACGCTGCGCCATCGGGCGGTACTCGACGGTTTTATAAAAGCGCCGTCACTAGACATTGCCTATTTTACGCGTTGCACTTGGCACTTGAATTAGTGTGCTTAGTGTACTTTGTTGAAAGAACTCGTGTGCTTTTCACACCCGGGAACCTAAGCGCGCACCTTCCCTACCCCTTCGTGAACAAACGCCACCGACACAGCCGCTAACTTCGTAATGTATTGTCGTAATCAATAGGTTGAATGTGAGACAGGCCAGGCATGAATATCAATTTAAAGCTGCTTTCGTTTACAGCGCAGTTATTTTCTCGACCTAATTAGGGCGCACCATTTGTGTATCCATCACAATTGACATCATTTGCAAATGACATTAGTTTTGGCAACGTATGGTTTTAGTCATGTAGCAGCGCATCGAAAAAAAAATACATAAAACAGAACAAATGTCATTTGGTGAGAATGAAAATAATTTTGCCGTGAGGCAGGCATATTATACTCTGAAGTTATTGGGAACGGGGCAGAAGGGCAATGATATGGAGGTCGATAGGTTCGAGTGCAACTTGCTGAAGTACCCAGGATCTTTATGGTGCAGATTTAACCTCTCCATCAACGTGCGTCGCGCACTATCCCGTTTTACCTTTTGAACACATCACATGCAAGAAGACGTTGAGCACTCCAAAGAGGAGTAATTTGAGCTACTTGTCCGAAATTCCTGTTAACACTTGAATTACGAAATGTCGCCACATATATTTAAAGAGGCCTAGACAGGAAGGGGCCGGGCAGCTTTAGGCATGATTTCATAACTTTTCACTCGCGTTTATTGGCATCTATAGCCCGTATTGTCTAAATCTCACAAGGAATGAAACGCATCGCCGGAAATCGTGGTGATCAATTTTGATTCAGAGAGAGAAGGGGCTTTCAGGCGGGTATGCATAATTGTACTGATAACTTGTTATATTTTCCCGCAGAACTCGAAATTTAGGTGACTTCTCACACGGCAAAGTGCACAACGTGTCGATTCTTGAAATAACGATTGTTTGATGTTGAAACAATGGTCATGTGAATGAACGGAGAAAAATTAGGGGCATTTCAGGTGATAAAAAGACCATTTGCATGGAATGCAAAGCTCGATTTCTTAGGCGCTTCCATTTTTTGATACCGCGTTTGTTCAAGTTAGGAAAGACATTCCTTACCAACAATAGTTTCACAGGACGTTTGCGCCCTGTCATGCTCTAGGGCACTAAGCCAGAGTGGCCATGCCTAAGAATACGTGTCAAATCGGAGAGGGGTCAACTTACGCTATATTTCATAAATAGGGTCCCGGAAAGGATGTGCCGTGCCGCCATATGTCTTTTGTTTGAACCAACGTACAACCATTAAATTCTTGTAATGCTTCACTTAATAGAAAACATGCTAACTAGAATTCTGTTGTCACTTCCTGTCAACATACAAATGATTCTGGCTAGGAATATTTGATTAGCCACAGCGAACGCATCACGCGGAGCAACCAGACGGCATTGACGAACATTTTTAGTGTACTTACCTGATTCCAAGAAGAAATGTCCTGTATCCCTTGAATAGCCAGACACATGCGCTTCAGCCTCTTCGCCTGAAAATATTGATAAGTGGCAATACGCAACGATATCAACAATATTAGTTTGGCCAGTGTTGTAAGCGCAGGTCTCTCTGAGATTCGGTTGGTAGACATTTCATGAAACAGCTTTTGAAGAAAAACTTCATTTGAGCGCGTGATTCTGCGTAGATTGTATACCGTATAGAGTATTTGAAATAAACCATCTTTCATTTTTCTGCACAATACGACTAATAGTAATACTTCAACATAATTTAGGAAACAATTGGGCTGAAGTGCTTGTTGCATGTAAGTGTTATGGGACACCATAACTGTAGCTAAAATTATGATTTATGTTGAAAAGAAATATCCTATCTCACAGAAAAGGTTATTTTGGGGGTCTCAAAAGCGTCAGAAATGAAGTGAGCCTAAATTTTTACTGCCAGTATTACAAACTTTTGAAATTGGTTAGGTCCTTTAGGAAACATCATCGCACCACTGACTTGGACTTTTTTCGTAACCTCTCTCTGGAGAGAATGGATGCTGTGAGTTGCACAACAATCTCTTAGTTGCAGCATTTGTTGCAACCCGAACTTCGAAATCTGTGCTTGCACCTGTTCGTAAGAGAGCAAAAACTAAATCCTCGTCCATATATGAGGGACGTCATCACTGAAAACAGCCGACATTTCCGTCCTCTGCATTTAAAATGCACTTTGTACCCCTTAAAATGACCGTCCCTTGTACCAGTTGGAGACACCCTTTAAGGGTAATTGTCGTAGTGCCAGTCCACGTTATTCTATGCGCCTGCACTTATGTTTAGAGTTCCTTTTAATCATCTTCATTGCTTCAAGCGAAAAAGGATTACATGGTCATCACTTAGCGGTAGCTTTTTATATCATCTGGATATCATCGAAGTTGTGCCATTTATAAAGAAATAATAAAAATTTTAATATTTATCATGTAAGCTGCCCGCATATATTCACCATTGTTTTGCTCTTCAATATATTACGGGTGCTATCAAAATGACGTCTTCTAAAACACGGCTAACTGGAGAAAGAAAGAGGAAATTTGCTAGCTGCGTAAATGGCACGCAACGTTCGTGACGACTGTGTGGAAGATGCAGTCTCTTCAGCTGAGAAACACCCTGATTGTCCAACGAAGTCATGTTCTGCATACAAGCAAAACATGGCTTTTCCACTTTTGCAAATAATCGCCTGCAGCGTTTTTCGATTTATAAGGTGCGCATTCGCACAGGAGCAAACAATAAAGGAATTTCACACTGAGTGAAAAACAAAAGATTAAAATATTTTTACTAGTGTAACATGGTATAACACAATGGTGTTCTGAATATTTGAAGAGCTCGACGGCAAATATTTTATATGGCCTTTGAAGCGCGCATATTACATGTTTCACAGTTTTACGTTTTGTTTCATTGCAACATTTTGATTAACATGCACATAAGTTATTACTTATCTTTTAAAAAAGGCTTGCAGCGCCTACCTGTATATGAGACTAAGTGTCGCTTACTTTTGGGCATTTTATTTTAGTTATATTTACTATTATTGTAAATTACGCGAGCTGTTGCAAATAAGTAAAGCGCTGAATAGACTCCACGCAAGTCATGACGTGGGAGAAAATGTAACATAGCTGTAATAGAGCCCTCAGCACATGTAGTAAACTCATTATATCAAGCGACGAGGATATTAATTTCAGATCTCATTTGAAATTCTATTCATGCGCCTATATCTTTAGAATCAATGCTGATTTGGGCCACTCTCTTTCATGGAATAAGAGAAGCCTTGAAGTAATCTTTATTCCTTACCTATTCTACAGTGGGCGTTGTTATTACGTTTTGTGTTAAAATGTCATAGAAAAAGTGAAGGAATAGCACGTTTCAATGATATCAATCGAATATATGACTCATGCCTTCCCATGCGACCTCGGTCAGACTAGTGGGTCTGTAACTTAATGCGATGGAAATCATTCATTTGACCCTCTTTACTGCTCACAAACGCTCACTCCGTGTAGAGGACGCCCTACTAAATTAAACCTTCGTAAATATGTACATATACATACCGTGTTGATTAGCGACTGACTCGAAGAAGCGAGGACCAAGTATTCCAAGGCCAAATACGTCGCGTTGACGACCAGTTTCATTCGTGCCTTCCTTTGAAATGCCTCCAAACTTCCCATGTGTAGAAAGTTGATGGACGCAAAGAAGAGTCCGGCGGTGGACATCAGCAAGGGAGCACGCCAAATGTGGTTCATCTGTTCTTTCAGCTGGTGTATTGCAAGCAGTTTCAACCTAGTGCTTTCAATGCTCTTGCACACTTCTTGGGTGCCCGAAGATGCCACATGTTGAAGGTGTATCAAGGACTCCAGGACTTGAAGCTCATTTTCAAGGTACACCGCAAGGACTCGAGACGACGAGTGAAGAGCCCAAAAACTTATGTCTGCGGAAGCGATACATAAGAACATAAACAGGAAGTTCATTGACCATGAGTAAATAATAACACAGCTTCTTAATAATAAGTTAGAGGACGCGTCGTTTTCTCCGCTGTAGAACGAAAGGGACGCGAAAGTGGCACAGTAGACAAAGCAGACACATGCTCTCAGGGCATCACACCAGAAGAACCATCTGGGGGCACAGCGGGTGCATGACGCTACACCGGTGGATTTCTCGAATGCAGCTGCACGTTTGTAGAAATCGAGAAGTTTTGGTGCTTGCAAAGAAGTCCAGACAGCGCCAGTCACAGCCCTAGGAAAGGAAACGAGATCACAGTGCTTCAATAGAAAGCTATTTCAAATGCAACATACTGCAACATACTGCAACTTCACTGTTTCTACCACTTTTGAATCCTGAGCTGCTTAAACGTCTGAGCGAAAGAACTGAGTGAACGTGTTGATTTAAAAAGTAAATTTCTGGCCTCTTACGGATAAGATGTGGATTCCATTGCAGTAAACAGTGCTTTCATAACTGAACTTTTGGACACACCCGATGATTGAAACGGCATAAGCCTAAAACATGATTTCGAAATACTCATATCTCAACTGAATAGCGAAGGAGCGTAGTCACTGGGATCAGGGCTAAAACGCTGTGGTGACGCATGCGCTTACGTGGCTAAAATTACGGATGATATTCATAACATCTACATTGCCAATATAACAGCACAGGACGCATTCCATGCCCATGGTCGCAATTTTTGAGGTGTTATCTTCCCAATGCATAGGTTGCATACACTGGCAATTATTGAGACAAATCATCGCTTTTTAATTTCTGTCTATTGTTCGACAAAAGGAAGTCTCGTATATATCCAGGTGTTCCTTTCTTTCTGACTAGGACCCGCTACCTCAGCAATGCATGCCCAGTTCATTTTGTTTGGAGTGTTCCTATATTATGTGCAAAACAAATGGCGCGCTCTGTAACACCAAATCACTAAATAATATTAGATGCCAAGACATTGTTTATTATCTTTCCATATAAGAAAATCCGGGCGCTACTAAAACATTTCTCTGGAAGAATAGGATAGAAGAATGCTTATTTGGACGACACTCTATGCGGCGACATGATAACGAGAGCCCACCTACCACTTTATTCTACTCCTACGGTTTATGTGTTGAACTGAATATGATTTTAGACAATGAACGCAGTTTCTGCTTAAAACGCAGTATACTTTTGCCTTATTTAGAACCAGTAATTTTTGTGTTCCCTGTATTTGCAAACGCACAGTTATAAGCTTCCCTGGTCTCTGCGTAAATAATTACAGAAAATATTTTGGGTCGGAGTCAACGATAACATGTTTTCTTTGCTTCTGCTTCTGGGATGTCACCGTCTGTAAAGGTATCGCTATTCTCGTCCAAGCTAGTATATTGAACAGCTCTCTCATTGGAGACCGAGGATGAGCTCTAGCAAATGCAGCATCTAAAACACGCAGCTAAAACAGAAAAATGCTTTGAGAGTCCAAACAAAATACTGTAATGATTTGCCAATGACTGTTAGCAGCACATTGTGTAAAAGAGTGTTTTACTCCAAGAGCATGTCAACGAGCAATATCTCTAACAAGAACTAACTGTAATACTGGAAGAAGGAAAATACTTCTTATTCAGAAATGTGGCGCAACAAACACAAACACAAGAGAATATACACAACACACGCGCACACTACCAACTGTAATAAGAATCTGAAAACACTTCCTCTTCACCACTCCTCCTCTTCTACACTCAAGCACATCTCATCTTCCTCTTCTTCTCATCTTCCTCTTCTTTGCCAAGGGGATAGTGGCACTTTCTTCCTCGCGGGCCAAAGGGAAAAAAGAACGGCAGATATGTTGAAAAATAAACGACCACAGGTAATCCCCTATATGCATAGAGTTGCACACTGCCTGAAAAAGGTGGCAGGTAGGTTTGAGGTCCCAGGTGTGTTTTCTGCCCCCAAACAACTGGGTGGGTTATGTGCATTAATAGGGAGGAAAAAGAAAGAACAATGCCATAAGAAGCATTCAAAGAGCTTTTATGGATGTCGGGTGGGAGTGATTTATGAGGTTCCTCTGACGTGCGGTAAAGTATATATAGGGCAAACTGGAAGATGCATCAATGATAGAATGAGGGAACACGAGAAGTCCATGGAAAATGGCAAGGGGTCAAATTTACCCCTGCACTGTCAGAAGTGCAACTGTGAGCCGTTGTTTAGTAAGCTTACCATATTAGGAAAGAGTCGGGATAAGATGGCGCGGGAAATTTTGGAGGAGCACTGGATACAGAAGAAAGAAGAAAGATGTATTAGTGAAGCTTCGTTGAGCTTACGTAGAAAAGAATTTACTTTTATTGAGCAATCCTCCTGAGTAATCAAAAGAATGAGATTATTATCGGGCCTCAAGCTGTTATTCTTGGCCTAAAGCTGTTATTTTTGGACTCCTCTTACGTTTTGGGGCCAAGGTAGTTTAAAGAGTGTTTTCCCTCAAGTACATGGGCTTCGTGGCTCCGTAGACGTTGGCAGGTTAAAGTTTTTCAATACATAGGGACTACACAAGTTATGTGGTGTGTATGGACATGTCCTACTGTATATGTGTGGCGGTGGTTTTTAGTGTATGACTATGTGACTATGTGGTGATATTTGCTTGTCCAGCGTGGTATGAGTTACTGGGCAAAACAGAGGTGTGGAGTAACAAGACAGTGTAGAGTTTGGGACTGCCATGTTTGGACGATGTTTATGGTCTGCGAGGAAGAAAGTGCTACTATCCTCTTGGCAAAGAAGAAGAAGAGATTTGTGACTGCCATGTTTGGACGATGTTTATGGTCCGCGAGGAAGAAAGTGGCACTGTCCCCTTGGCAAAGAAGAGGAGGATGAGAAGAAGAGGAAGATGAGATGTGCTTGAGTGTAGAAGAGGAGGAGTTGTGAAGAGGAAGTGTTTTCAGATTCTTAAATAAAGTTGGTAGTGTGCGCGTGTGTTGTGTATCTTCTCGTGTGTTTGCGTTTGTTGCGCCACATTTCTGAATAAGATGCAGCACCAACTAGCCCCTCAAGCCGTCATTTTAAAGAAAATACTACATGCATCCTTAAAATCATAATATATTATGCCCAAGACTCTATATTAGGGCGTGCTACCGGGCTATGAACAGAAATTAGCTAATTAATTGCTACCTTTGTTTTTTGTGAGATATTGTACTGTTCGAGTAACTGCTGGGTCTATTGATTACCTGAGAGCAAAAAACATGGCCGAGGACACTCGCAGGCCGTTTATTAGGGTATGGAGTTCGCCGCTGGTCTTTTTGGAGCCCTGAGCAGTCCACTGTGCCTTCAAAATCACCATTACAAATACCCATAAAATAAAGGCTAGACAGCAACAACTATAAATAGTGTACCAGCTAAACCATAAGATCTTTGACGCTTCCTGTTGATCGCCGCTGCAGAAACTACTGATGAAAAAGCACCCGCCAAGGCGGCCGAATCGAGCATAGAGTCTGAAGCTCTGTGCCATGAGAGATCCACAGACTGAAGACTTGTGTTGAGAAGCATCGCTTGTGATTTCTGGAAGCGATCCCAAATTCGACGTTCTCTCTTGACCGGCTTCTCTCATGTCTGGATGAGATCTTCCTGCACGGGAGGTATTAAACGGACGTATAATCACAACACTTTAGCTTGAGAGATGCAAATGCTTTTCGCAACAAATGCACAGCAGAGGTGGCGTTGCTTTCTATAAAACTCTTTACCCTCTGCCATCCTTTGTTTTTTGAATAGAGGAAATATAGTTTTCATGTAATCTAGATCCCAGGCCAGCAAGCGATATTTTTATATGGCAGTAACATCGGAATTCCAAGTCCATTGCGGACTTAAAGAACGTCAACTTTAGATCTAGAACTTCCAAACTGCGAGAAAAACACATGATTGGTCTGCCGTACTCATGCCTCAGTATCGAAAATCCATGATAGGTCCAAAGTGGTCTTGTGATGGTGTGACGTTAACACCACACGGACTAATCAGCTCTCGGCTAGGTTATGTTACTTAATGATGCCACCAAACTCACGAATATTAAGGGAATATCCTAGAAAAGCTGGCTGATGACGTTTTTCGAGATGCTGTTTTTCACAGTGAACTGGTTTTGCAGCGAACTGCGTTACGTCGCAGAATACATCACATATTCGAAATCGTATTTTTTCCAGAGAGACTTCTGTTGGACTGTGGCGTGTTCCGTAGGGCGGAGACTTTAGGCAAGCAGCACTACAAAGTGCCCTTAAGAAACCCACGCAACTAAGATACGTGTAACATCATTGAGAAGGGGCTGCAATTGGCTCGACAGAGACCATTGTGATGAAGAAGGTGCCCGCACCGGGATAAGACAGCGGCGCTCCTGGCTCTTCTTGCCACACTCCTCTATTATTAAGCCAATATGAGTGGCCAAAAAAAGCGCACTGCAAGATGACTTGTAACTTGTATTACAGCGCGAACCACAAGAAGGGACGACTTGTGGTCCGCGCTGTAATACAAGTTAGATATGAACCAACTAGCCCGCCAAGCAACCGTTTAAGATGACTTGGCAACGCGTTCATGGCCCGAGTGCTTGTTTTGTAGTTTTTTTTTTCGCACTCTCTCGTTGAATGGGTTGAGGGCGGAAATGTCGAACCTGTTTTAAATCACTGCTTGCTTTGGTGCTTAATATGTCAGCTGTAAATTTTTGAAGCGGGGTGATCTATCAGTACCTTCGGCTTCTTTAATCTACGTGGACGCTCTGTTTCTGCGCCTTTAATAATGGTGATGCTGTCGGCAGCTCAAAATGCTTTCGCCAACAAATACAGACCTTTTGGAAGCGCGGCGTTAGCCCATAGCAAATCACCGCCATTAAATGTTGCCTCATATAAAAAGGCTTTTTTTTACGCCATTTGGAGGCAACAACGGGTAAAATTTTCAAATGCCAAATTTTAAAGCAAACAAAACATCGGCGATCATCAGGAGAGCTCACAACTGTAAAGGTATTTCATGAGAAGAAAACTCTCACCGTCTCGTGTGGAGTGAATCAGGAACTATTTTACAAAGCACTCTCCTATACGATGGATATTGTACTGGGCCCAAGGTGCCCGACTTCAGACTGTAAGATAAGAACCGTCACACTGGCTAAAATGAATCTGCACAGTAAAAGCTCATTAAATTGAAGGAGGAGCCATCACTCCGCTGTAGACACAAAAGCAAGCGCGCGATCTGGACATACGCTCACGTCTAACTAACCCTTATACGTTCTGGTAGCGTGTTGGCTTTTCTCGGCTCTAAGGCTGCATCGCTTATTGTATGTTCCTCTTATTGGCAGGAAATAAGTATTGATTGGTATAAGGAAGAAAAAAAAATAAAAGAGCTCGATAACACGTGCCGGGGTATTGATCACACTGGAAGCGTTTCCAGGCGCTGCAGAAAGTGAGCTGTTCTCAATAGCGAGGCGAAGAATTAAGGGTTAACCAAAGGGTTACGCAAAAACGATCAATATGGTTTAGCGCATTATAGAGAATTGCGTGCTGGTTAACGTGCGATTGTTCTGGGGCAGTCTCTTCATGCTTTTTTTTTAGCACAATCATGGTTTCAGCCCATGTTCTGTCCAGTTGATGATGGGTAAAGTCCCGCAAAATGTTTATAGGGAGCTTCGAGTTTCCGGGCAACGAGAAGCAGATTTAGGCTGTAATATCGAGCATTTTACGGAGACAGCCACAGAGCCTAAGTTAAGCTCTCAAACTCACAGTACAAATACAGCGCTTAGCCATGTTCATTTTTCGTTAAACGTTATTAACTTGTGCCTTATGTTTAGCGCCTTCTGTGAATCTTTCGCGCATGTTTCCTTTTTAACGATTTGGTCCGAGCACAACCAAAACGTGTTGATTGTTGTAAGTGGAGTTAATCTCCCCATTGTCGACGTAGAGTGAGTGATTGCCAAACAGCGCAATATGAATGCAGAGAAGATTAAGTCGCTCGTAGTTTGAAAAGAAGTCCTAGCTGGAAAACAAAAACGTGGAGCACTCGTCCTGTGTGTGTTCATTTTCTCCCACTGAGCCTTTGCTCGTAATCTAATATTACTCTGCGAAAATAAAAATGCCTGGAGTTGTTAACCAAAATATGCTTTTCTTGTTGTTCATATAATGTTATTTCTTTAACTTTAGGCCTTCAGCGAAGAGCGTGTTCTAGGTACAGTTGACGAGAGACGCCACTTACTAAACTATTGTCAAATAGTTACTGAGTAGCAGCCGACCAATAAATAGGACAGGAGACAGGAGTTTCCCGCTTTCGAGACATTCTGCAAGGTAATGAAAAATGGATTTCCAAGGCACACTGCACGAAGAAAAAATGACATCTTGTAAACAATTGGCTTTCTATGCTCACGTTTATGCAATAGTTTAGCGGTATAAGAAAAAAGAATCAGCCCTTTTTTATTTTGCGCCCTTAATAAGTATTCATGCTTCTTGTAAGGCAAAGTTTTCTGCAGACATTATATATTTGCGCGACAAAGGACACGCACGAGACATGGTACAGGACAAGAGTTAACTACAACTGTTTATTGGAATAAAAAGGGGACATATTGTTACGTGGCAACAAGCAAGAAGACGGCACATCATGGCGACAGGATTAACAATTATTAGAGACTGGCCTAGGGCGAAGGCTTCTTTCCCGTCACTGCCGATCTTCTAAAAACTTTCCGGGGCCATCTAGCGATCGTCCTCGATCGGTTCACTAAGTTGGTGGCAACGTGACGCTGAGGATGTCCAGCAAAACGTAGAAGGGAATAATGCTCTTGCCACAACGATTACGATGACCACGATGATGCTTGAGTGATCCGCCTCCCCTAGAGTTCTTCAGCCAGCAAAGCATGCATGGGATCGATGAGGTCGCGTTCATGTCTTGAGGTTGCTTGTTCATGTCTTCCGGTTCTTCGGGTTCGTCGGGTCGTTGCTCTGATCTGGTCTCTGGTCAGTTCTTGTGTGCGCCGTTTATTCAGATCAAGGCTGGGGGCTGGGCGGCAGTAGTTGCGGCTGGTCTGGTCTGGGCAGGAAGGGCTGGGGCAAAGCTGCGCGGCAATATCCCAGGGTTCTCGGTCGATGCATGGTCTCGGGGTACGGATCGCATCAATGCTCCAAGATGAGGATGGGATGATGTAACCCGCACCTACACCAATATGTTACGAAGCGACAAGCGGGAAGACGGCACATCATGGCGACAAGATGAACAATTATTTAATGGCTAGCCTAGCGCGAGGGCTCCTCTCGGTGCCACCGTGTATCTTCTTTGCAATAATATTCAAACCCTCGACACCGCATGTATTCGAAGCTTAATCGCCCTTAACCCCATCGGTATCAGTAATTAGCAATGACATGGCAAAATACATGACTAAAAACTTAAAAGGTCCCTGAAACGACATTTAGGGTCGTAGTTTGATGGTATACACGTGTTTAGATGTGGTCTTAGTAACCATTGAGATGATATTCGAAAAGCTCTGCGTGTTCTATAATTTACAGCTGTTTTTTTTTTTTTTAATTTCCGCTCGTATCCGACTAGGGCAACTCACCACTGTGCGTTTTCAGCCGCCAAGCCCATGCGACGTCATTGGGGCAAACGTCATCATTGGCCATGGCCGTCTGCCGTCACATGCAATTTTTTGCAACTGCAGATTCTAAATTGAGCACTACTGTTTCTTGAAGTAATATTTTACTCGTCGGTTATTGTTGTATAATATAAAAGTAAGAATTCTACGTGCATCATAATGGCAACAGAACACTTCCGGTCGAGAGTGATCCGTCTGCTCGCAAAAGCACGTGTTGTCTGGTTGTCCGTTTTGAATTCTAGGGATACTAACTCGTGCTGCTTCGTTTCTGGTTCGGAATGGACCACCACTGTTGTGTAGCTGGCTTTTAGCCGAGGACAGAAATGACGTCACAGTGCGACACTGTGTCCCAGCAAAACAAGGTGTCAAGCAGGAAGCTTGGCCCAAAGCATCGGGCTGTCGTCGTCGGACAAGCGCCAGGAGCTGCGGTTTCGTGGCCGCCACTTTTCCCTTGACGCATACGAGTACAATCCCAGTTAGACGCAGCTAACTGGCCTCACCTTGAGACGTCAACGCCTGAAATCCGACGCGTTACCGACGCAGTTTCCCCTTGGAATGGTAAGTTTTCTGTGCTGTGTGTTATTGTGCGAACACGCGTAACACGGCTCGAAGTCTCGCATAGGTGTGCATGGAACCTAACGCAAGTTTTTCAGGCGCAGATACCTTGCGCGCATTAGGTGGGAAAAGAACTTTAGCCTATCGGGTGAGAATTCGGCCGCTCTTGCGAGAAGACCACAACTACAAGTTAAGGCGCTGAAAATGCATGAAAGAGAGCTCGCGTCCAGCGCGCGGTACGAGCGCGGATTTTCCACTTCCGTGCGCAGTCGTCAGCTATAGCGGGTTAATTCCTAGCGGGTTAATTCTGCGCTAATTAAGCAATAACCGCAACGTGGCCGATACAAGGAAGCATAACATGGGGAAAAGTGAACATGCTGTAAAGAGCGGGGGAAGCCTTAAAGCGGTGAAGAAGAAATTGGGCTTAGCCAAAATCAGATGTATGCGCTAAGGGACAAGGCGGGCAACGTCATCACGAATATAGACAAGATAGTCAAAGTAGCCGAAGAGTTCTATAGAGATCTTTACTGTAGCCAATGTAGTCAGCTCCGTAATGAGATTGGCGATAGTGAAAAACAGACGTTCCACCAGTGACGAACGACGAGCTTAGAAAGCAATAGAAACTCTGAAAAGGGGGAAATCAGCTGGAGAGGATCAGATAACTATATATTTGTTGAAGGACGAGGGGGATATCGTGCTAGAAAAACTGTCCACCCTGTAACGCAGTGCCTGGTGGCATCGACGGTTCCGGAACCTTGAAAGAACGCAAACATTATACTCATTCTTAAAAAAGGGCACGCTAAGGACCTTAAAAATTACAGAGCAATCAGCCTACTGTCTGTTACATATAAGGTATTTACTGAGGTAATTGCTAATAGAATCAGGACAACCTTAGACTGCAATCAAGCAAATCATCAAGCAAGGTTTTGGAAACGATACTTTACTATCGATAATATCTATACAATCAATTCAATTCAATTCAATTTTATTATATCCGTTTAGTACATTCCAGCTTATACATACAGAAGGAGGTCCCAGAGTCAGTCACTGTATCGGAACCTCCGATAAATGACAAAGATTAATATACAAGACAGCAATAATTCACTGTAAGATAAATTTAACCTAGACAATAAATAAGTGGATAATAAAAATAACATTATTTTGCCACAAAAAAACACGCTGAGCAAGCAAGTTAAAAAAGGTGATAGAAAAATGTTCGGAATATAACCAACCCTTATACATACCATTCATTGATTACGAAAAAGCATTTGACTCAGTAGAAACCTCGGCGGTGATGCAGGCATTGCGAAATCAGGGGGTAGACGAGCCGTACGTGAAAGTGTTGGAAGATATATATAGTGGCTGCACAGCAACCATAATTCTGCATAAAGAATGTAACAAAATTCTATTAAATATTGATGTAATGCAAGGAGACACGATCTCCCCAGTACTATTCACAGTTTACTTAGAGGAAGTATTCAGAGTTGAAATGGGAGCAGTTAGGAATAAGCCCCACCGGGGGGGGGGGGGGGCGCAGTGGTTAAGGCGCTCGATTACTGTTCCCAAGGATGCGGGATCGAATCCCGGCCTCGACGGCCGCTTTGCGATGGAGGCGAAAAGCGAGGCGTCCGTGTGCTGTGCGATGTCAGTGCACGTTAAAAAACCCCAGGTGGTCGAAATTTTAGGAGTCCTTCAATACGGCGTGTCTCATAGCCTGAGTCGCTTTGGAACATTAAACCCCAGAAAACAAACAAACCATTAAGGACAAGGGTAGATAGAGAATACCTCAGTAATCAGCGATTTGCTGGTGACATTGCCTTGCTAAGTAACTCAGGGGCTGAATTGCAAACTATGATTGATGCCCTAGACAAGAAACGTAGAATGATAGGCATTATAATCAATATGCAGAAGACTAAGGTAATGTTCAACAGCCTCGGGGAGGAACAGCAGTTTACGTTAAGTAGCGAAGCACTGGAAGTAGTTAAGGAATATGTCTACTTAGGACAGGTAGTAACCGCAGATCCGGACCATGAAAAGGGAAGAAAAAGAAGAATAATGTTGTGATTGAGCACGTTTGGCAAGCACTCGCATATTATGAATAGCAGCTTACCGGTATCGCTCAAGAGTAATGTATACAACAGTTGCAACTTACCTGTACTCACCTATGGGGCTGAAACATGTAGGCTAACCAAAAGAGTTCTACTTAAGTTAAGGACAACCCAGAGGGCTATGGAACAAAAAATGTTAGGGGTAGTATTAAGAGATAGGAAGCGTGCAGAGTGGGTCAGAGAAATAACTAAAGTTGCCGACATTCTAGCGGAAATTAAAGGGGCTCACAAACACCTCCCAAGCCTTGCTCGCAAACTATCTCTGTCGCTAGATTATGCTGCGATACACATCTGAACGTAATAAAACACGTCTACGCGCAGCACAGGTCCCGCAATCCTATTCGAAAGTTGGCGCTCTCTTTCCTTCCACTTTTGCGGTCCCTCGCCTCCTTCGTGCAACGCGTGTACGTACACGCGTTTTCGAATGACTATTGGTCTGCTTCTTTGCGACGTCACGCATTCATAAAACTACCACTCATGCCAAAATAATTGTAATACGCTTAAATTTTAGTTATCAGCAAAGAAAATTAGAATGTTTTGTAGACAGAAACATTTTTGAAAGCTTTTTTCCTTGCACTTCCGGTGTCACGTGGGCACCGCGGTAACCACGATAACCACGGCGCGGTCGCGCGCGGCGACTGACCTCGTTTCAGTTCACTGCGGGACGCTTTCCGCCTGTGTATGCTCTCGTTTCTTGTGTATCCCATGCGAAATGGACTTCGAAATCGGCTTACCGGTCTCCAGCATTAGGTCGGTGCCTTAAATGCCTTGCCCCAGTGCACCACGCCGTACGTAGTGCAGCAAAATTTCGGAAGCAACCGCTCCGTTCCCGTGTCCACCAAACCAAAATACGCACCTCGGATCGAGTCAAGGTGACAACATACGCTGGTGAGTAATGTGTTTACTAGCCTGAATATAGCGCACAGATAAAGACCGGTTTCACGGGTGCAATGTGTTAGTCATTGTTGTAATGTATCATTACTATGGCGGCTTTTAAAATCCTACCGCTTCAACTGCTGACTTGATTGAATCAAACTTGTTTTGTCACGTAGTAAGTTTGTAGCGTATGAACTTTTGTCTTATAGTAAATTAGCTAAGACAACTGTACCTACCTGGCTCGGCCGTGCGCGATGCGCGAACCCGTGGTATCATGTGCCGGCGTTGGCAGCTTTCGGCCCCCGATACTGGCGCAGATTGCGGGTTCGCATTGTACGCAGCAGCAACGAATTAAGCACCCTTACCTAACTTACTGCGAGCAAATAAAAGTTACCGCAATATCAAAGCTCCGTGTGCAGTTTCACAACAAACTACTGAGCGGTTAGGCCGGAGAGATACAAAACGCCGCAGTAAACACGAGCATTAATTCGCATGCTGTATCTGCCCCTTGCAAGGTTTCACATGACGTGCAGTGATAAGGAGGCACCGAAGAAACAAAGAAAACAACTTTGTTTTAAAAGAAGGCCTACAGCATTTCTCTAGATAAGTCCTAGAGCATATTCCATTATGTCCTGAGGGTAAGCAATTGCCGTTATTAAAAAAAAACTTCTCTCTGCAGCGAAGCGTTGTGCTTTCTTAGTCGCTCAGCAGTATAAATTATCGCTAAGACCACAGTATTATATCGCGCACATAATAATAATAAGCGCAATTACACTGTTGTCTTGTAAACTGTGGACCTTAACGGATGCGGAACAGCGAGCCTGTGAAAAGAGAGATGTGACATGGTCACTTGTGAAGTCGGCTCACTTTAATTACTTCCATTTACTTCCACCTTGACCTCAAGAATCTGAACAACCCTGATCGGCATAATTATTCGCTATCTAGCTTTACACACACCCTGAACCCACATTTGCTCTGCCTTTCTACTTTTTGTTTCAAGATGCAATACTTGATGGGCCTGCGAGCGGTCGCACACTATGTGGAGTTGCCGCGATAAGCAAACAGCAACATGTTTTGTGAGCACGTTTGCTTGGCCGCAGCCAGAAGCGAAACACAGAGACATGGGTACAAGACTGCACTCATTACGACAAAAAAAGTCATATGAAATTGCGCTCCAGTTATTGTTAGTCGCAGCAAACATATGGAAACAATTGTTTTGGCTCCAGCGGCCAATGCTGTGCCTCGCTGATGCCAGTCTGTTGAGCATTTGGGTTAAGTATACTGACAGTTGTGCTGTGCAGTTGAATAGTCATGAAGAAGCACAAAGCTGTGCCTGTGTGCAGCAATTAGTTCTTCTTTTGACGGTCTTTCATAGGCATCAGTCATAGGTGGCGCTCTGAAGTTATGCTTGCAGCTGTGTCTCTGTGTGAACAGCCCTGAGACCGTTTCTCCGCATCCTGGAGGAGCCTCTGGACGTACGCTGCGCGAAATAGCCATCGTGATTACAACAGTTCACTTAGTTTTTTTGTGTAATAATATAAGTAAAACGAAGTTTTAACTTACAAAAAGTATGCTCCATTTTCACTGAAGCGGCACTGAAATGTCCTTTTCTTGATTTTGCCATTTTCACTTTCCAGCCGTCCTCTCCTTTCTTTTTCTGTGCCTGGAGCGTAGAAGAATTTTCATTGAAGTGAATAACAGCCAGATGTGACCTAAAAAGAAGGTAAATATGAATGAATTTCTCATACTTTGGAAAAAAATGTGTTTCTTGTTGCCTACTAGCAAAATTATGCCAAGTAGAGGCTACTATAAGAAACCATTATGCGTTACATTCACATCACTGCAGCAGAGATTGCTTCTGTTTTAGCTTCTATATCCAGCGCCTTTATATCAAATTAAAAATGTGATGCAATGATCTTCAAGCAGCAAAATGAACGTATGACATGGGCTATACAACTTCATATCGTGAATCACCCGTGTTCTCCCTGCTGTTGTATTCTAGCGATCATCATTAGTCCAAGTGATCAAGTGAACCTTGAGCATTCTTTTAGTTTCAATACATTAGCTTCGGGACATTCGAGATGGTTCTAGAGGGGTCGGAAACTTGCGCTGATAACTTCCAGTTCTTTAAAAACTACCTTTGTCTTGGGACTGCACTAAGATGAGGAGCACAAAAGAGAGACGAGGTGTTTTTCCAGCCAGCCCTCCATGCTCGCCCTCAACATTGTGTCATTGCAGTGTCTCAGCTCAAGTCATTTCTGTCTGTATGTATTCCTGGTGCACTGTTCTTTATCTCATCCCATCTGCCTATTCTAATATAACAGCAATGACTTTCAATGAGGACCCTTGGCCTGTGCAGTACGTCTATAGCCTCCTGTCTCACTTATTCCATGGAAGGGAATTACAGAATGGCTAGTGCAACCATTCTACCCAATATGTTTTTACCATGTATTATGAAGCATCCTTGAATGTCAGAAGTGTGCACTGCAGTCTCCTCCAAATGTATGATAACTACCTTTGACATGGAAGTGTTCCAAGTTTCGAAAAGAAAGACGCAAGATAAGTTCAGCTAATTATACAGCAGTGTATTTACTATCAGGATGGAAGAATTGTAGCAGCTGGCTCATAAGGTGCATTGAGTGCCTACTTTATGCAGAAGTTGGGATTGAGTTACGTGGTGGGCACTTTTTTTTGGCAGATGTCACGGTCGACTCCTGTGAATCGCAATTGCAGGGTCTCATTTTACCTCTCGTGATAACATGAGAGCTCCAGCTCAAGCACTGCACTAAGGAGACTGAAGTCAAGCCCAACTTCCATAAAAAGAAGGCGCCAAATGCGTCCAGTAACACAGCAGCTTCCCCCTCCTCACATTAAAAAGAAAAAAAAACCTTTGAACTTTTTTTCTCTAAACCTGAGCACTAGACCATGAGAAAGACTGTTTTGAGGTGCTTGAAATTGGTCACAAAGCAATTTTTCAGCCCTCCAGGGCTATTCCATAGCACGAACTAAAAGCAATCTGCTTAGTTGCAAGTTCCAATAGGCTGCTTAGCAAGTTGAAGAATCAAAAGGAGCAAAAGGAAATGGTGCAAATGATATGAACTTCTGTTTTTCTTTTTCGCACTGTGTTTATTTCCTATGGTCTCTGTTCCTTTTATAATGACAATATTATGTACATACATTAAAAGCTTCATGCAAGGACTTATTGTTTGCACATGCCATGCAAAAAAGTTGGACTACATAGTCACACTGGAGTAAAAAATAATGTCTTAGTCTTCTCTTTCATTCAACAAACCTTACTTGCATCCCACCATCCGAGTATGCAATTGATTTGGGAGCAAACTTGATGACAAAGTTGTGAAAAAATTCAAGGGAAGATGTTTGGGCTTTGGGAGACAGTTGTCGAGTGTCAATCAAAAACCGGGAGTTCTTCAGAATGGAGTTCAGCTTCTTGAAAGCACATGAATCTGTTAAAAATATATACATAAAAAATATATCTAAATATTTGGCTGATGAGTTGCAGTGTTGGTGTGTGTTCTAGTCGATCGTAGATGCTGAACCTGCTTACAGCTGCTGCATTGCAGCTGAAAACAGTTTTAGCATCATATTCTTAAAAACACCTCAGGTCTTGTACTACCATATTACGGTGAAAAGAAATCTAAGAAATGTTGTCGAGCAAACATGCTACACTTTGCCTTTAAAATTGTCAGTATAGGACAGTATGGAAAATTCCATTGTATTTGTGTTCCATACTATCATGTATAACCAAGCTGCCTCAGTATTAAAATATCTTGCAGTCTCAGCACTCACATTTACATTATTTTGTTTCTACACTTCATTAGGGGTTTCTTTCTCGGCTATGTCATATGTGAACTTCCTGTTATGTGCGGATCTGTACAAAGTTTTTTCCGTGAAGTTCTATTTGCATTACCTATCTCTTAAATTTATCATTGGTTGACAAATGCCACAAGTGTGAGCCGTGCACCTTCCAAACAACATCAAAGTGAAAACTTTACAAAAAAAACTATACAAAACAGATTTCCTCTGCTCATCCATTGCCTGTTTGCAAGGAGCTAATGCAGGCATTTGCTGTATGGTCTATCATGGCCATCACGCTTATCGCATATGGGGTTCAACAGGCTGCACTACATGCTGATGATCAGGTCACCATTACCCTGGCCCAGGGCAGCAACATAGACTTGTGATTGTCTGGATCCATGGTTCTATTGCTTCACAGCCCTTTGACCTGCTCACAGCATCCAATTTCTTAAATGCAGTATAGAATATTGTTATTACCATGTATTCGTCCTAATCATTAAAGCAAGCAACTGCATGCATCTTTAGTAATACGCCAAGCATCAAAGTAGTGCTGTATGGGCGATTTGCTGCTCTTGCAATATGTCCAGATAGCTGGGTGGTGGTCTGTAGATAGATGAAATTAAAAACTCATTACATAATAATATATGTCAGCAAATGTACCTCTTCACCAATGGTTTGCAACGATAAAACATTTTGTAATTCAATTGTTTGTATTATATAATGATTAATTTGATCGTTTTTATGTATAGACATGCAAGCAGCACTTGTCAAGGGCACTCTTGGTTGGGCTGAAAATAATTTCTCATAATAATACGCAGAAATTGTCGCCTTTTGTTAAAGACTCCACACAGACTCGTTAAGCTGAGGCCAGGCCCCATGCTGGCACTATTGGGCACTGCAGCTGACTTCACACAGTTAAAATAAATTGCAGCTTGCCAATTTTCATGTCGCAGCATTGCCTTACCTCTCCTATTCTTACCTTTTCCTATTGTAGAATATGGTCAGTCTGAATGATAACGTTGCACGTGCAGTACTTGGCACTGTAGCCCGGGGAGTCGCAACGCCCATCTCCTGCGAGGTCCACTTCCATTCCATCCAGCTGGCTGATGATCTGCACCCGCTGTTCCTGGAAAAGCTGGGACAAAAATAAATGTGCATTTGTGAGCCACTTGTAACATTGTACCGAACTGTGTCACTCGATCGTTGCACTACTGCATGCGCGCGCTGTTTTTTTTTTTTATTACGCAAGCTTGCCATAAGGCATATTGTAAGAACCCGTACAAATTATTTTCCGTTAGGAACCGGAGAAGGCTCTTGCTCTTATTGCTGTCGGTGAGCCATTTGGAGAAGTCCTCTTCCCTTGTTGCGGTTTATCTCCCCCCCCCCTTTCCGCAGGAAAAAAAATGTAGCTGTGTATAATTCCTGTCTATGCTCCTGTCAAAACCAACTCTTACACTTCCGATCGGCAGCTGATCGCTTAGGGATAAAGAGGCACAACTTTGAGAGACTAAGCCAGTTCACGCAAATGATAACGTTTCATTCGCGACCCCCCCCCCCCCCCCCCCCCTCTTGAGGGGAAAACCCTCTTGGCACTTTTTTTTTCTGTTTCCATCTCTTCATTCCTGACTTTCTTCTCTTTCTTCTTATCAACGCCCAGCACGGTTTTCACGTGTTTCTAATTCCTGGCCGCCTCGGTTGGTGAACTTGGACGCGGCTCCATCCGCGCGACATTTCAGGGTGCGCTCTGTACAAGCACCACACTGCGCAAAAAAATAAGAAAAAAAAAGGCTACAGGGCGGGAGTCATGCAGCGGTAATAGAGGAGAAAACCTGGGCCAGGGGGCGCTGCGCCGCTCTGTGCGTCAGCGCCCTCCATGGAGACCCCGTCAAAACCTCCGCGCAACGCGGCCGCATCGAAAAGCATGCTATCGTCTGCTCCGCGCTGCTTTCCAGCACGTGTTTGCGCGCGCGCGCTCGGTTGTTTCCCTCCTCCTCCGGCCGCGTTCTGGCCGCCGTCGCGCTCCAACAAAGGGAAAAAAAAAACTGAAATCAAAAAGTCAAGGCGCGCTTTATCGCAAAACTTGTGTGGAAACGGTAACGGAATGGTTGTCAGCTTTTTTCTTTTTTAGGTATCTCGCACCTCTGTTTGTAACTGGCGGTGCCGCAGCAGCCATCGCGGAACCAAGTCGGCCTCAAGAAACAGATATACGTCATTAATGCCATCACTTGGAGCTTATAAAAGAAAAACACATACGTCAATCGTTCGATCTATCCCCATACGCGATCCTGCTTCGGGAGCTCAAAACTGCGCATTCGCTAGAGCAGATACCTGAACTAGGAATTGCACAGCGTAGCTGTGGAATTAAGAATACAAAGGTTTCTGTGGAGAGACGTCCCCACCTGCATGGAAAGTCGTCAGGCATTTCCTCGCTCTTCGTCTCGTGGAGAGAGGAAACTGCCCAAAAATGGCATGCCTCGGCTTCTCGTCAGTGACCTAGGTAAGAAATCCGTTATCGTTAAAGGTAGATAGGTCATTGATTTCGGATGTCAGTGCCGCAGCAGCGAACTCCCCCTGACCGCTGTCAGCAGGAACCAAAGGGTAAGGCGGCATGCTTTGTGTTTTTGTAGGGAACGCGTCCTAAACGCGCCGAAAGCAGGCACCACGGCGCCGGTAGCATTGCCTAAACCGTGTCCCCAAAGAGTTGAATAGACCCCTTTCAAGTGAGCAGTCAAAAATGGGAAGGAAGCTCCCCAACCAGCGCCCGGAGCACTCTTCACTGTGTACACGCGTATCAATTCTCAATGAGATGGCTGGACCCTTCATTCTGTGAACAACATGGACAGAGACATCAAGAGGTGCCGCCTCAAGTCCTTCAAAATACCTCTCGCTTGCCTCTGCCTTCGAGCAGCGAATTCGAGTTCATGTTTTTTTTTTTTTTTTTAATGTCTGATCCTGCCAACAAGCGCTCTTTGAAAACAATGCCCGCGACGATCAAATAATCATAATTTCTCGCTTTCGAAGGCACCGATAAAAACATGCTTCCAGCCAGCCTCTCTGTCAGCCGGGGCACAGAAAAAAGCAAAAATAAGAAACCCCACTGGCGAAGAGCGCCAGCTTTGGGCGCGCAGACGCGCGTCCATCCCCCCTCGTCCTCACCCTCCTTCTCCCGCTCCGCGTGCACGTGCGGCTGCCTGTAGCAGGCGCTCCCGAGCGAGCGGGCTGCGCAGACTCCGCAGACAGCCGCGCGCAGCGCGGGCGTGGATGCGCGCAGGTTTTGTAGTTCCTCTCCGCTCCGCTGGAAACCGAGCGCTGCCGTCGCGGAGCAAACTCCAGCTTTGGTTCCCTATAATCGGGCACCGAACAAAGTTTGTTTACTTCCTGTCGGCGCGCGCGTTCGCCGTTGCAGTCAGCTGACGCCGAACCGCGGCTGACAAACTACACCACAGCGCACAACTACACAGTCCCCTTCGCCTCATCTCCTTCCTTTTTTTTTTCTTTACAATCGATCGTTATCTTTCACGAAGGGGCATTATATAGTCAAAAGAAAGAGGAGGCTAAACACGGAGGTTTCAAGGTTCGGGCAAGGCAAGGCCCGGAAGACCGCTCTCTGCGATCTCGATTCTGAATTTCTAGTCTTTCGCTAACATCTCATGCCCTTGCTGCGGTACGGATATTATGGACCCCGAGCTTGAAAAGCGACTTCGGCGAATGAGTACCGAGATGGGACTCGACCCCCACAAGTACACGTCGTTGAAGAATCCGCTGCTGAACCCCGACGATGATAGTATGCGGCTTATATGGGTGCATTAGTGCGTCGGGTCGACTAGCATAACATTAAAAATGGTAAAATCCCATCGTAAGCTCACCACTGGTTTATTTTGAGCAGTGTAGTTCACAGTGATCATGACAAATCTTGCTATAAGCATGACACAACGCCGAGCAAGATCGCCTGAGTTAACAAAAAAAAACAATCCACCCTGTACTGTGATAACGCTACTGTGATAGTCAGCACTTCAGCCATCGACATGCACCAGTGCGTTGTGCGACGAAGACAAAGAAGAAGTACTCTGGGCTCGCCGTTGCAAGGTCCTCTCCTCACAGCTCTCCATCTGAGCGTCAATAAACGCCCTATTACATCGCAATCTTTTCATTTTACACTTACCGGCAGGGTTGGAAGAAACAGCATTGGTACCGCTCCTTCACGCAGACTCAGTCTTGTTGGGATCCCCAAATCGCGAACCACATATCCGGGTAATGCAAACGTAGATAAACGCTACCGATGCTGGCTATCCGATGATCTGTAGCCACTGTTTTCGGAGGTTGGCATTTTGAAGCACTTGATGCAGAATGTTTTTCCTGCCGTCACTAGCAATACCTTCGCAGCCAGGGACTGAACACTGTAACAACCTCCCGCTCATGTCCCGTCAACAACAACAATTTAGCGCTTCGATAACTGCCTTCGCGAACTCAAGATAGTGACCAGTCTAGCCCAGAACTGTTCTGCACCCGTCGCGCACACGACGTAACACAAAATCGAAGGTGAGGTCAACGCCAGGGATGTATAGCGTGGCAACAAAACTTTCGAGTTGGGCCGAAGGGCGATGACGATGAAGCAGACGACAAGAGGCCCCCGGCGGCGCGTCGGCAAGCAAGCGCGACAAAATGGAAGTTGCGGCGTGCAGCGCTAAGCAAAAAAGTAAAAGCGCAGATGCGTCAGTTGTGACGTGTCAGTGGGTGAGGCCTTGGAGGAGGGCCGGCCTTTGCGCGCGCTAAAAAGTTGAAAAGAGGAGGAAAGCCGCGAAGGCGCAGATATTCAAAATTTGATTGCAAATAACTCTGCTTCTAAATGCCGCATTAAAAAAAATGCGGGAAGGTTATCTTACATCGACATTCTTTCACATACTAGGCATAGGGAAACTGTATCGCTAAGGCAGTTTTGGGCCACTTTAAGAGATATGAAGCATGCAGAATTTGTGAGAGAAATGCCTAAAGTTACTGACATTCTAGTGGAAATT
>JAJIZL010124689.1:424474-467030 GCA_023969395.1 Amblyomma maculatum | reverse complement strand
AATTTGTGAGAGAAATGCCTAAAGTTACTGACATTCTAGTGGAAATTACGAAGAAATGGGCATGCGCAGGACATGCAGTGCGAAGAGAGGATAACCGATGGTCGCTTAGGGTAACAAACTGGATTTCAAGGGAAGGAAAGCGTAGCAGGAGGCGGCAGAAAGTTAGTTGGGCGGATGAGGTTAAGACCTTCGCAGGGGTCAAATGGATGCAGCTAGCACAGAACCGGGTTAATTGGAGAAATATGGGAGATTCCTTCGCCCGGCAGTGGGTACGGTCAAGCTGATGATGATGATGCGTTAATTATGAAAGCGCATATGGAAAGAAAAATAAGATGAGGCGAGCTGTGCACATTGAACCATGAATTAGCATACACTAACGTTGGCGATCAGAACTATCGCACTATATAGTGCGATAGTTCTTTGTTTAAGTAGTGCAGTGGGTTAGGTCGGTCGCTTGCTGTGCCCAAGGCACAGCGGCCGCTTTTCGACGGAAGCGCAGGCAAGGCGCCCGCGTACTCATGTGTTGTGCGATGTCATCAGTGCTGTGCGTGTTCTCGCCTGAGTCGAATTTGGGGCGTTGAACCCAATAAACCAAACCAGGCGTATAGTAAAAAAATAAAACAGCACAAGTATAAGAATACAGACCACCTGCCCCCCCCCCCCCTCAGCCCCGTAAACAAATGCTTATGATTTTACAGTGCGTAGAGGAAATTAGGGGCTTGTTATGATACAATGAAGGGGCCAAAACTCTGAGAGTCCAATGTAAATGTAGGTTTTTTTTACACTTTTGTGGTTGACATTGACCAGAACTAGTCCTGTAATGATTTTGGAGAGGAAGATAATTAAATACAAATTAGAAGAAAAATAACATGCGGTACACGGATAAAAAAAAAAAGATATCCGCTATTTTTACCTTGGACACGCAGACTGTTGGCTCCTTTCATTCTCATTCATGTGCAGAATAATGAAACTTCCATTAACGCTATGTTGATTACGCACAAGCTCCTTTCTTTTCCTAGCATGGCAAGCCATCAATGCCAGGAAGCCCGACAGACCTCAGCACTACACAAGTTTCCCCTGGACAGGTTTGCAGTGTGATCACGGCATTAATAACACGTGTATACACTTAAATTTAGGCTGCATATATACCTTTGCAATATTTTGCACACATATATGATGGCTCTATTGCTTGAAGCTATATAAACTAGTACAACTGTAGCTATGCATTTGTGCTTTCATGCAGTTATGTGTTCACCTATCGCTTGAGGCAACTACTGGAATTGATCCTAATACAACAGCTCTTCCTGTTGAGGTGATAAATTAGTACAACTGTAGCTATGCCTTCGTGCTTTCATGCAGTTATGTGTTCATCTATCGCTTTTAGGCACCTACTGGAAGTGATCCTAATACAATAGCTCTTCCTGTTGAGGTGAGAATATTTTGGATGGTTCATTTTGTCCCTTGAATGATGCAAGTCGTTTAACATATGTATATTGTAAAAGAAGGCTAGGTCGTGACGGCAAGGACAGCCAAGCCTTGTCTAGCGTTTTAATCCGATCACGAACCCAGGCGCGCGCCGCAGCCGGCGCCGCGGGACGATGATGATGGTATGTACAAATGAAAGAAGAAGATCATGGCATGTACAAATGAAAGAAGGTCCACAGAAGGCTCACACAATCTGCCCGGGGGGTCGGAAGCGGCCAGCCTGGTCGCTCCTAATTAACCGATGTACCGCGGCGCACAAACGGTTTCAAGCGAGAAACATGAACAATTTCAGTTCCACGGTGGCGTCGATCGGCTGGGGGATCAACAGGTGTGACTTGGTAGTTCACGGGGGAAGTTTGGTTTATGATCTTGTAGGGACCAAGATAGCGACGCTGAAATTTATCACTAAGGCCCGGGGCGCGCAGTGGTGTGTAAAGCAGGACTTCGTCACCGGGACGAAAAGAGACCGCACGATGCGTAGAATCGTAGCGACTCTTGCGGTCTTCATGGCGCGCTTCTGTGTTGAGGAGGGCAAGGTGACGGCATCTGGCCACACGGGATAAGAACTGGGCTGGTACTGATGAGGAGTTGTCGGGCGTAGAGAAGAAGGAAGCGTCGAGAATTGTAGTGGGAGGACGGCCATAAACGAGGAAAAATGGAGAATAACCGGTAGTCCGCAGTACTGCTGTGTTCTAGGCGAAAGTGACGAATAGTAGAATAGTGTCCCAATTTCGATGATCCGGTGTGATGTACATGGAGATCATATCCGATAAGGTGCGGTGAAATCGCTCAGTCAGCCCGTTAGTCTGAGGATGGTAGCTTGAGGTTGTCTTATGAAGGGCGGATGACGCGTGAAGAACTTCGGCAACGACTGCCGATAAGAAGGCCGTCCCGCGGTCACTTAGGAGCACCCGAGGAGCGCCATGCCGCAGTACAATTGATCGCAAAAAGAAATTTGCTACTTCTTGAGCGGAACCGGTCGGTACAGGTGCTGTCTCAGCGTAGCGTGTAAGGTGGTCGACAGCTGTTATAATCCAATGGTTACCCCCATCGGAGAGAGGTAGGGGACCATATAAGTCAATGCCGACTACGTCGAATGGCGTGGCGGGACAGGGGACAGGTTGTAGAAGGCTAGCGGGCGAAGACGTCGGCCGTTTGCGACGTTAGCACAGAGTGCAGGATGCGACGTATTTGGCAACGCAGGAAGATAGGCCAGGCCAAAAGAATCGTTTTTTCACTCGGGCGTAGGTTTTGTCAACACCAAGGTGACCTGCAGTAGCGTCATCGTGGAGAGCCGCCAGTATACGTGGACGAAGCACACGCGGCACGACTGGGATCCAGCGAGTTCCATCAGGGCAATACACGAAGCGGAGTAGGATGCCATCTCCGAGCTTAAAATTGCGAAGTTGTCGGCGAAGCCGAGCATTGGGTGGGTCCGAAGCGCCAATAAGGCGGTCGATGATGGGTCGGCAGTAGGCATCGGCTAATTGCTGTGAGCGGAGAGCGTGTTTGTTTTCAGAGTCATCAAATGAAACTGTTGTGATATACGTCGGAGAAAGAGATGGTCGGCTGTGGTCATAGGTGGAAATGCATTGGGAAGAAAAACAGCAAGCCGATTCCGAAAGTGGACAGCGAGAAAGAGCGTCGGCGTCTTGGTGTTGGCGGCCCGATTTATAAGTGACGTCAAAATTGTATTCTTGCAGGCGTAGAATCCAACGGCTAAGTCGGCCTGTCAAATTTTTGAGCGAAGACAACCAGCAAAGAGCATGGTGATCGGTCACAACTGTGAAATGCCGACCATATAGGTAAGGGCGAAATTTTTCGACAGCCCAGACGACGACAAGGCACTCCTGCTCGGTAATGGTGTAGTTTTTCTCAGCTGGAGTCATAGTCCGACTGGCGAAGGCAATCACTTTCTCACGCGAAGTTGCATCGCGCTGCAGGAGTACAGCTCCAAGACCGAGACCACTAGCATCAGTGTGCAGGATGGTTGGAGCGTTGTCGCTGGAGTGGCCAAGAACAGGGTCTGATGTGAGGGCGTGCTTCAGATTATTAAAAGCGGCTTCGCACTGTTCAGTCCACACGAAAGTGCTGCGTGCTTTAGGTAGTTCATGAAGTGGAGCAGCAATACCTGCAAAATGCCTTATAAAACGCCGGAAATAAGACGCCACGCCGAGAAAACTGCGCAATTCTGTAATCCGTTGTGGTCGAGCAAAGTTCAAGACCGCGATGATTTTTTCAGGGTCTGGACGAATACCGTCATGGCTGACTAGATGTCCCAATATTTTAATTTCCTTCTGTGCAAAGTGGCACTTCTTGGTGTTGAGCTGAAGGCCCGCTGAAGCGAGACACGTGAGGACCTCATTCAGGCGCGTGAGATGGTCGTTAAAAGTTGACGAAAAGATGACAATGTCATCCAAGTAACATAAACAGGTTCTCCATTTTAGGCCACGAAGCACCGTATCGATTATTCTTTCAAAGGTCGCTGGTGCGTTACAAAGTCCGAAAGGTATAACATTAAGTTCGTAAAGGCCATCGGGAGTTGAGAAAGCGGTTTTTTCTTTATCGTCCTCGTGCATAGGTATTTGCCAATAACCTGACCGGAGGTCCAAAGTCGAGAAATATTCGGCGCCTTGGAGAGAGTCAAGGGCGTCATCAATTCTTGGCATTGGGTATACATCTTTGCGGGTAATTTTGTTGAGTGCCCGGTAATCAACACAAAAGCGTACCGAGCCGTCCTTTTTTTTAACTAACACTACTGGGGAGGAACATGGGCTTGTCGAGGGACGAATAATATTGCGATGGAGCATGTCATTTACATTTTCTTCAATTACTTTTCGTCCAGAGAGGGAAACCCGATAAGGCCGTTGGCGAACGATAGAGTTACCTTCAGTAATGATGCGATGGTGCGCAACACTAGTCCGTCCCAGTGGTGGAGAGGTGGCATCAAAAATGGCTTGGTGGTGTCGAAGCAATGTCAGCAGTTCTTGGCGTTAGTTCGGCGTGAGGTTAGGATTAATAGTCTTTGTGAGAACAGAAAGAGAGACGTCTGGCGAAACACGGCGCTGAGGCAGAGGGGCGGTGAGCACCATCAAGGACAAAGGTTGAACATCCACCATGCAGGGGAGAGAAGTTCCTTTTGGGAGCACGAGGGATTCACGTGAAGTGTTAGTGGCCGCTACTGTCGCTGAGCCGTTGCAGAACCTCACAAGACTAGACGGGAAGGCGATACCGCGTGCAAAATGACGATGAGATGGTGCGATGAGTACGTCCCCGTCAGTGATGTGGTCAGAAACAACGGTAAGCAGTTTTTCGCACTGAGGAGGCAAAACAGTATCAGCGGCGGCCACTAGGGGATGATGTCGTTCAGAAACTTCAGATGAAAAATCGCTGTCTGTCATATGGATAACACGGTCGTCACAAGAAACTAACGCCGAAGCGGTTGACAAAAAATCCCATCCTAAAATCATCAGATGTGCACATGGTGAGAGCACAGCAAACTGCACATGATGGCGGACGCCGTCAATAACAATTCGTACGGTGCACTTTGCTAAAGGGCGCAAAGGGACGTCATTGGCTCCACGGAGTTCAGGCCCATCATATGGTGTCGTCACTTTTCGCAAACGGTAGCACAAATCAGCGTGAATGACAGAAATTGCAGCTCCTGTATCAATCAATGCTTCGACCGGTAATCCTTCAGCGAAAATAGAAATCACATTATACCGGCGATCTGGAGGACTTTTGGTAAGTTCGCAGAGTGCAGTTTGACCTCCGGAAACTGCAACGCTTAGTTTTCCGGATGGCGGACAGGGATAGTTGTTGCGGATCGGAGAGGGGAAACTGAGCGGCGGTATGGGGATAGGGACCGACGTCGGGATGCATGGGTTCCACGAGGATCAGACGAGGATTCTGGAGGTGGGGATGACCTTCGAGGTGGGCTTGGAGTAAGCCGGCGTTGATAATATGACGTTGGAGGGATGTCACTTTCAAAGGTATCGTAACCACGGCGCTCGTTCTGGAGGCGGCGACGACAGACGCGAGATATATGTCCTCTAATGCCACAGTAATAGCAAATTGGTCGGGAGGGGCGCCAAGGTGCGTAAGAGGGCGGTGCAGGTTGAGCCGTCGTTATTGCATTGACGTGATTGTAGTTCGGTGCCGGTCGAGGCGGGGGAACTAAAGGAGGGGGGGATGCTGCGATGTGCGCGTAAGTCGGTACTGAGCGGGGTGCCGGTGGGCCAGATGTTATAGGTTCGGTGATTGTTGCCAGCTCTTCTTTGATGATTCTGCGAAGACCTGCGTCATTAGATGTTGCGGAAGAGTGTTCGCACCCGTGTCTACAGACAGGCTTGAGCGCCTGGAGCTCCTCGCGGATGATGGCTCGAATAAGTGCCCGCAGGTCGAAATCAGCATAGGCCGGGCCAGTAGCGTTGGCGGGCTGCAATCGGGAGGACTGCAGCTGGTCGATGCGTTGGCAGGTCGTAATAATGGAATCAATAGTTGAAGGATTCTGAGCAAGTAGGATGTTATACGCCGTAGAATTGATTCCTTTCAAGACGTGGTGTACTCGTTCATGTTCCGCCATGGTGGGACTAATACGCCGGCAGAGTGCAAGTGTGGCCTCTATGTAAGACGCATATGACTCATCAGGACTTTGACGGCGTGAAGCGAGCTTGGTCTTCGCGATCTCAGTCCGAACTGCCGGGTCGGCGAAGTACTGTCGGAACTGCTGTTTGAAGGTGGTCCAGTTAGTTGTGTGGGGCTAGCGGTTGATGAACCAAGTCCTGGCGACCTCAATAAGGTAGAACGAGATGTTGAGAAATTTCAGAGCATCGTCCCACCGGTTGTAGGCACTGCAGCGTTCGTAGGTGTCAAGCCAGTCATCAACGTCTTCATCGTGACGACCAGCGAACAGCGGCGGGTCGCGCTGTCGTGTGGGCACAGTCGGAGGGGGTGGTGCAGCCGAGGTAGAGGGTCCGGCTTTTTCGTGGGTACTGTCGGTAGACATAGCGATGGTGGCAGTTGCCAAACGGCGACCGGAACGTAGCTCCAGCGAGAGGCAGGGCCCAAGGCAGCAAGGGGATCAAATTTCGCCTCCACCACTTGTAAAATAAGGCTAGGTCGAGATGGCGAGGTCGTGACGGCAAGGACAGCCAAGCCTTGTCTAGCGTTTTAATCCGATCACGAACCCAGGCGCGCGCCGCAGCCGGCGCCGCGGAACGATGATGATGGTATGTACAAATGAAAGAAGAAGATCATGGCATGTACAAATGAAAGAAGGTCCACAGAAGGCTCACAATATGTTTATTTTTCAGCTGTACTGAACAGCTTTGTATTATATTGCATATGAAGGCTCCATTGCCCGAGTACGGGAGTTCTGCAAATTAGTACGACTGTTATGTCGTCATGTGCTTCCATGAACATGTTCAACCATTGCCTGAGGGACCTTCTGGAAGCAATTGAAATGTTGTAGCTTTTCCTGTAGAGGTGAGATTATTCCGGAGTTCAAATAGTTAATTTTATTCAGTGGATGGTGCAAGGCTTTAGTGTGCAATGTCGAAGAAACTCGGAGCACATATATTAACTGGATTAACATGGGAGACCCGAGGTTCAAAAATAATGAGCTGCTGGGTTGGTTCATGAAACAGTGTAGAAGTCTACTACACTGCATTGTGTCTTTTTTGTTTGTGCTGCTAATATGCCTCCAAATTTTGCTGAGATCTTGAAACTCAACAAACGGTTTTTCTGTGCAAATTTTTTAGATATATCAGTTCCCCACTTTAAGAATGTTTGTGCATGTGTAGCAGGTTCACAATGCTTGCATTTTGTTATGGGCAGTTCACTCTATACAGTACCTTAAAATGAAAGCATGAAAAATTTCAAATCTGTAACCATCACTATATTTATGAATATCTGTATGTAGGAAGCATCGCGAGCACGGCCTTCAGCTACTCACGCACATACAGTGGCAACACGGAGAATATGGGATCACCGTTCTCTTGGTAAGTCATTATTGATAAAGCTGTAGTAGTGTTGCGAAAATGCATTAAAGAGAGCTATGTGATTGATCATATTAAAAGTAGATGGGGTGCTTGCTAACAATATTAAATATATGAAAATTTTCCAGGTACACAGGTGTCTATTGGACTGAAATCTCTTATCTGCCCAAAGGTTCAAATAGAGAAGCCTGCCACCAGAGAAGCCAGGTAGAGGCCGACCGGGGAGCCTGTAGAGCTAGGAAAACACACCTATCTGCAGCGGTACTTGATACCGCTACCACCTGTAGCAGGGCGCTTTCAACCTCCTCGGGGCTCAACACCCATCCCGATGGAAGTGAATGACTCTCTGTGCACTGAAGACGACAACAAGCTGCTAACTGCAGACAGGGACATTCGTTATGTGCTGCCGTTTGATGTCAGCTTCTGCAGGTAAGGGTATTTATGCTTCACCACTCTCATTATTTATAACCAAAAACCCCAGCTACAGATAAGCATGATATTGTGTACTACAATGCAACAGAAGATAGGGCGCACTTATTCAAGCTAGCTCAATTGCAGACCAAGTAGTATGTCTAGTAAGAGCACGCAAGTAATCAAAACTTCCTAGTTTAGTTCATCTTTAATAAAAAACAGCTTAAAAACCTTCGCTAGCTTCCTTCTTGGAGTGTTTCAAAGACAGGATCAAGACTGCAATGCCCCACAGTGCATATAATGCAGGGCTCGGCCGCAATACGAGAAATGACGTTTTGTACGTTGTGAACAAACAAGCAAATAACACGATGGTGATGTGCATCTATGTCATAGCCTCCTTCCCGGTTCTTAGCTTTGTGCATGTTGGGATGTGAAGAGTAGATGCGAAATAGCTGAAGGAACCATAAACTCTGCTTCTCTGCAGTGTGCGGGACGTTCATGGTGGGGCCAAGAAGCAGAAGAGGGAATTGAAATATATTGTTACGGTTTATTTAAGGAGTGATTCCGCACCTTAGCCTGGTGTGCTAACCAACAGATAGTAAGCTTCCTCTTCTTCAATCTCTATTTGGAGAGCCTCTTTTTGCACTTCCTTGTCCTCTTCTGTGCGCATACCTGAAATTTCCCCCTTCGCAGACGAAGCCCCTGGGCTGTAAGTCAGAGTGCCGAGAGTGGCAGCGCTTCATTCTTGTGACATGCTCTACCTGTGTTTTCCGAGAGGGGCGACCTTGGGCACATTGGCGAGGCACGACGTAATTCAACTCATTGATGCGTTTGAGCACAATAAATGGGCCTGTGTAGTGCGACAACAGCTTCTGGGACAAAACACATTTGCGGATAGGTGTCCAAAGCCACACTAAGTCTCCGAGAAGGTAGGAGACATCCTGATGCCGACGATCGTAGCGCTGCTTAGAAGGGTCCTTCGCGGCCAGAGTGCGTAATCGGGCGACCTGACGAGCCTCTTCAGCGCGGCAAAGGGTGCTCAAATCAGAAGGCTCGGTGTCGAGAGAGAACGGCAAAATAGTGTCGAGAGAACGTTGAGACGGACGGGCGTAGAGGAGGAAAAATGGACTATAAAGAAGTTGTCTCATGCTTCGAGGTGTTATAGGCGTAAGTAATTATAGGAAGCACGTCATCCCAGTTCTTGTGCTGCGAGTCAACATACATCTCAAGCATGTTCGTCAGTGTCCGGTTTGTACGTTCAACGAGGCCATATGTCTGGGGATGGTACGGCGTAGAGTGACGCAACTGGCAAGTACAATAGCGCAGAAGCTGTTCCACAACATCTGTCGTAAACTGGCGACCTCGGTCACTGATAATTACACGAGTAGGCCCATGACGGAGGACGACAGCATGAAAAAGAAGGAACGAGGCGTCAGTGGCGGTTGCGGAAGGGATAGCGGCAGTTTCACAGTAACGCATGAGATGATCAACGCACACGATGACCCAGCGATTGCCTTTGGAAGAGCGGGGAAACGGGCCTATGAGGTCAAAACCCACTTGCTCATATGGTGTGGTCGGTGGTGGCACCGGATGTAAGTGGCCCGGCGGAGAAGTCGTGGGGAGCTTCAACCGCTGGCACTGCACGCAGGAGTTCACGTAACGCTGAATCATTCAACGCATATTTGGCCCGTAGAAACGTTCCTTAATGCGGGTAAGACCCCTGGCAAACCCCAAGTGCCAAGCTGTAACGTCATCGTGCGTAGAGTGCAGAACAGAGGAGTAGAGGCTAGTCGGAACGACTAGCAGAAAGCGTGCACCGCCAGACGAGTAATTCTTTTGATAAAGCAAACCATCGCGAATGCAGAAAGGGTTAGCAGATGCCGGATCACGAGCTTTTTCAAAAATTGATACCAAGTCTTGATCTTTTCGTTGTTCTCGCTGGAAAGTGGCAAGGTCCGGAAATTGTACGGAAACGGCGGCAAGATAGTCGTCAAAGTTGTCATCGCAGAGGGTAGTTGTGAGAGGCAGCCGCGAGAGGCAGTCAGCGTCAGCGTGTTGGCGGACACTTTTGTAAGACACTGTAAAGTTGAACTCCTGAAGGCGTAATGCCCAGCTGGTCAACCGACCGCAGGGGTCGCGTAGATTCACCAGCCAGCAAAGCGAATGATGATCGGTGATGACTGTAAAGGAACGTCCATAAAGGTACGAGCGAATCCGCTGTACGCCAAAAACGACGGCAAGGCACTCTTGCTCCGTCACGGTATAATTGCATTCAGACTTGCTAAGGGTGCGACTTGCGTAAGCGACAACGCTTTGGTTTCCTTCATGCCGTTGTATAACGGAAAACCACGCCGATGTGACTTGCGTCAGTGTGGAGTTCAGTGGGAGCTGTCGGGCTGAAATTACGCAGTATGGGCCGCGAGGTAAGAAGAAACTTGAGCTGGCGAAATGCAGAATCACATTCAGGAGTCCACTTGAAGGGAATATCTTTATTCAAGAGGCATGTGAGGGGGTAGGCTACGTCAGCAAACTTAGGGATGAAGCGTCGAAAGTAAGAGCAAAGTCCCAGGAAGCTCCTGAGGTATTTCACAGACTTGGGCTCTTTGACGCAGCTGACAGCTTCGGTCTTATGTGGGTCAGGCCTAACACCGTCTTTGTCAACCAAATGCCCAAGCAGAACGATCTGGCATTCACCGAAGCGGCACTTTTTAGAGTTCAGCACGAGACCCCCTTTCTCCATGCAGGTAAGGACCACAGCTAAACGGCTGTTATGCTCGGCGAAGGTCCTCCCGAAAATCACTACATCTAGGTAACACATGCAAATTTGCCACTTCAGTCCACGCAAAAGACTATCCATAAATCTTTCAAAGGTAGCCGGAGCGTTGCATAGGCCGAAAGGCATCACGTTAAATTCATATAACCCATCGGGAGTCACGAATGCCGTCTTCTTGTCTTTCGGATGCATCGGTATCTGCCAGTATGCGGACCGTAAATCAACAGATTGAAAGTAAGAAGCTGAGTGGAGGCAGTCAATGGCACCATCAACACGCGGGAGCGGGTAAACATCCTTCTTGGTGACAGTATTGAGGCGGCGATAATCGACATAAAATCGCCAGGTGCCATCTTTCTTTTTCACGAGAATCCCATGGGCTAGATGATTCCTGAATGATTCCTCTTTGCATCATATCACGGACCTGTTCGTCAATTATCTTCCGTTCTGAAGGTGAAACACGGTATGGTGTCTGTCTAATCGGGTGTGCAGATACAGTGTCGATCATGTGATGGGTGCGGGAAGGCGGAATCGGTGGTGGCTGATCTCGAGCAAAGTCGAACAGGTCCGCATGTTTCATAAGAACCCCCATCAATATTCGGCCGTAGTTGGTGGGTAGCGATTCATTTATCATGGACTGAAACTGGGAATCAGCATGATCAGGAAGTCTAGTTAAACAAGCAACGCCGTCACTGAACGCGGCGATGTGCATACAAAGTCGTTCTTTAAAGTCGGCGAGTTTCAAACCACACGGCAATACGGCGGGTTCATTGGTATGGTTGACAGTCCAAAGCGTGGCACGGCCCTCGTTCGCCCGAACAACGCTGCGGGGCACCAACACACTCTTTTGGCACCGGAAATGGTACCGCGTTCCACCAGAGCGTCGAAGGCATTGGGAACCGCGCCCAAAGACATAACTGGGACGAAGATGGCGGACATCGCCGGAACGACGGTATCCTCGAAGACAGCAAACACTTGAGCAGCCCGCGGCGATTCTTCTATGAGGGCCGATCGAAGCTGGGGCTTATTGATATCTCGCCACTGGTGGAGCCCAAAGTTGTGCCACACTAATGTAAAAAGTCAACTCCTAGAATAAGGTCGTGCGTAGAGCGAAAGAGCACCGTAAATTCAGTTCTTAACTCGTGTCCAGCGATCGCTACATTTACATAACAAATACCAAGCGGAACCAACGATTCTCCCCCTACACCTCTAAATATTGGTTCTATCCTAACCAAACATAATATTGCGGCCGAGATGGTTCTTAAAATCTAAGCTCATCACGGAAACTGTAGCAGCCGTATCCACTACTGCCATAACACAAACACCATCCACTAACACTTCCTAGCGGTTCCTCAGCATAACGACCGGTAGAGGAATTGGCAATATCGATCACCTGGCGACCGCACCTCCACCGGCCGCACACGCTAGTTTCCCGGTGGCGGAGAAGAACGGCGGGGAGAAGGCGATTGTCGGGAGCGGCGGGCAGGAGGAGTCAGGCGGCGATCAGAAACTGGTGAGTCGTTGCGTGGTGGTACGTAGCGGTAGGAGCCCGAAGGAGGGGGATAGGTCGGGTCACGGACTTCTGGACTCACGGTAGAACGGCGATTCCACCATTGGCGCCGGTAGCGTGGTGGCGGGTTCCGGCGGCGGCAGAATCTGGATATGTGGCCAAGCATACCACAGCGGTAAAAGACGGGTGGTTCACGAGCACGGTCCAAATAATAGTCCTCGGTAACCGGATCGAAGCGATCAGCAAAGTCCAGCCGCTGGGGTTGTTGCGGAGGAGGTAGCGCCCTGTAGTGGGAACGAGGTAGGGGAGCAGGACCATATGAGTCGTTTCGGTGGCCACGGACGGGTGGAGGAGCGGTAGAACCTCAAGAAGAGCGCTGAATGGGAGCTGCTTGCAGGGAGCAGCTATCACAGGGGATTTGCACTGCGGTTCACATCTTGATGGCGGGAGAGCTCATCACGGACAATTTGGCTAATCATGTCGCCCAAATGCGGAGGTTTATGTGAATTCTCGTGAGAATCCATGCTTGCAACAGTAGTGACGTTAGGCAGACGGCCAATTGTCGGGGTTATGCGACGCAGCTTTAAAGTTTCGAACGTACGACAGTGGGAGAATCCAAGTTTATTTTCTAATTAAAAAGTTATATACGTCCACCGCGATGCTCATTAAGGGGTGGCCAACTCTGTCTCCATCAGACATGCTCGGATTCACCGCATTGCAGAGTTTTAAGACCTCTTCTATGTACATTGTGCATGTTTCACCAGGCCCTTGGGCTCGCTGGAATAAAGTCTGCTCAGCGCATTTGCGTTTTGCCGTGGTATCCCCGAAACAATTTCGAATACCCTCTACAACACGATTCCAGCTCGTTAGGGACGCTTCGTGGTTCTGAAAACATGTCAGGGCTTTGGAGTCCAAGAAAAAAACTACATTTGCCAGTATTACAGTCGCATCCCAGCGATTGTACTTGCTCACCCGCTGGTAATTGGTGAGCCACTCGTCCACGTCTTCGCCAGCCTTGCCAGAAAAGGTCCGCGGCTCCGGTAATGCTGCCATGTGGGTGCCGCTGGACCTGGCTGCCGTGCGTCGCCGTCTTGGATCACTGTGGCGGTCAAAGAGGGAAGTTCAGCGAGACGTCGGCTCGAACGAGGTAGAGAGGAATCCATGGTGATCATTGCAGCACCTTCCATCACACTGTTAAGGTTTATTTACAGAGTGATTCTGCACCTTAACCTGGTGTTGTTGTTGTTGTTCTCCTCTAATGTGATGGCACATACCCACATAGGGGGATCGGCCAAGAATTGGGGTGCAGAGATATTAGATTTTGAGATGTATAACTACATCGGAAAAAAAAAATAATAATAAATGCTAGGGAATAGAAAAGGAAATGTAGATATGATAAACCAAAATATATAATAGTAAATACTAACGCACGCAGTAAGAGAATAGTAAGATTTATATGTACAGAATAAAACTTCAAAGCATATTAGTCAGGTAGACGTTTTGTTTCTATTAAGAAGTTTTGAATGGCGTTGAAAACATACCTGTGGCTGTACCCAAGCATGGTGGCACCGAACGATAATAAAATTTGGCTGCTCAAATTAAGACCCAGCTGTTGTAACGGCTTCTCTAAGTACCGTTTTCTCATCATGGTAAAACGGCGGCAAAATATCAAGAAATGGTCTATTGTTTCCGGTTCCCCGCAGAATGCGCAGACAGGAGAAAGCGCCAAACCAGACCTGTGCATATAGAAATTTAGGGGCGGAATACGACAGCGTAGCCTTGTTAGAGAGACCTCAGTCTGCCTTGATTGACATGATTTCCTATTCCACGAATACTTGAGGTGCAGGTAGTCATCCGAGGATAAAATAGATCCAGACTGCGTGCTTAATAAGGCACGCCGCCGAAATCTTGCTGCTGTTATGTACGCTGTTGCCGGGAGGATGGGCAATACAGGGCCGTTCAGAGAATCTTTGGCTAGTCTGTCTGCAATCTCATTGGCTGTCACATTGCTGTGTCCTGGTACCCACACTATATGTATGAGCCTCAAATGTGAGGGGAGCAATGAAAGAAAGATGTTTAAAATTTGCGAATCCATATTCGAAGAAAGCGACAAGCACAAAGAATAAGAGTCTGTAATTACAGCCACTGTTGAGTATGTTGTGTCTAGTTTGCGCAGAGCAAGCACCACCGCCAGCAACTCCGCCTGGAAAATTGGAGTAAAATCCGGAAGACGGACTGAAAAAGCCCAGTCTAAAAGCGGACAGTATATTCCAACGCCGGCTTTTTCATTAAATTGAGAAGCATCCGTTGCTATTGTTATGCTAACTGGAAGACTTTGTAAATGATCTTCTAGTAATCCATTTAAAATGTGAGGTGCTAAGTGTTTCGCATTATTTGGGAAAATGTCATCAAAGATAATTTGAACCGACGATGCACTTACTTTTGTTGGAAAGATGTTAGAAAGGACTACGTGCAAAGGTTGTAACAGATTTTGCACTAGAATTACCTGCGGGGTATGAAACCGAGGCCATACGACTCCAAAAAAGGAGTCTGGCTCGCAACAAAAAATTGATATGGAGCGGTGGAATTGTGATTCATATATTTTCAGATACGTCTGGACAGTCAAGAATTGTAATCTAGTTATTAACGGTGGTATTCGGGCTTCAAGGTATAGTACATTATTAGCCACGAATTTGGGGAGCCCAAGGCATAATCTAAGCGCTTCCCGCTCTAAAAGAACAAGCGGACGAATTTTGTAAGCAGGTGAACCAGAAAATAACACAGATCCAAATTCTATAATTGGGCGGACATACATAACATAAATCATTAATAGTGCGTCTCGCCGCATCCCAGACCTTGGACTGCTTAACCTGCGCAACATACCCACAGCACGTGCCCCCTTCGCTGCAACATGTTCAATGTGATCCCTCCATGCCAGATGGTCATCGTAAATCACCCCTAGATATTTCAAAGACTTAACTTGAGGAATCATTTCCTGCTTAAATGTTAGAGCAAGAGTTACCGGATCCTGAATTTGGAAAACAAGGAACGCGCACTTTTTAACATTTAATTTAAATTTTAAGTCATCTAACCAATTTTGAAGGAAGCTTAGGTACGATTGCAGGCGCCTGTTGAGGGATTGAATGTCAGGTGCAGCCGTAAAGAATGCGATGTCATCCGCATAGACATACGTGCGGATCTCCTGATGAGTGGGAATTGAACTCATTAAAATGTTAAAGAGCACGGGCGAGAGAACTGCCCCTTGAGGGACACCTCTGGTTTGTTGATATTTGCTAGAATGAACTCCATTCAATGAACAGTAAAATTGTCTGTTTTGTAGGAATGTAGATATCCAATCAATTAAGTATTGTGGAAAGCATAGCGATTCTAATCTGTGCAATAAAATTCGGGGCTCTACACTATCATAAGCCTTCTCTATATCTAGAGTCACCAATGCAGCATGCATTTTTTTTGCGCCGCGCAAGAAGAATTCGACTCTCAAGGTCGGTATGTGCATTCCATATTGAAAATTTTGCTCGAAATCCGATTTGACAGGGACTAAGAATATGTTTTTGTTCGACAAACTCGGTAACACGTTTGAGTACGACCCTTTCAATTAATTTTACCAAGTTTGATGTTAAAGATATTGGTCTGATATTTTCCAAAGTATAGCCACCGCCATTGTGTTTCCGTAAAGGAATCACTTTGGCTAGTTTCCAGTCACCAGGTATCCAAGAATGAATAATTGAATAATTTACCAATTCTAACAAGGAATTTGGAGACACTTCAAAGAGGATTTTTAACATTTTTGACGTTACTCCGTCAGGGCCAGGCGCAGCAGTTGGCAACGTCATTATAATCGAAGAAAGCTGAGAAAAAGTAATTTTAGGAACATCCTTAACCGTATATACTGGGCCTACTAACGTAGGGTATTTGGGAAGTGTTGACAAAAAACGCTTTTCTAAACCTTTAGCGATGTTTTCTACTGTTCTAAGAGCTTCTTGAGGAGTCGAAACACATGAGGGTAAATTTTCTGAGACAGGAATCTTTTTCCACGATTTTAAAAACCTGAAAAGTGCACGTCTGTTATTAGATTGTGAAAGGTAATTGAAATACTCATTATCATAATTATCTTTCGCTTGTGCGACTGTGCGTTTAAATGCAGCTGCAAAAAATTTATAATCATGCCAATTTTTGGGGCACTGGTTGTGAAGGAGCTTCTTCCATGCAGCCTTTCTTCTTCTATAATCGCGCGAACAATCTGCATTCCACCATTTTGGTGATGCATTGCCTTTAGATGTACGTACTAAAAATTCACACTTCTTACGACAGGATGCAATAGCCTGGCATAATGTTTGCGATTTTAACTCTTCCGTAGACTCAACCACAGACTCAAGAGACGAAATCAAAAATGAGTGAAACTGGTTATAATTTACGTATGATCTCAACTGAGATGTCGGCAGAGTTAAGCGGCAGTTAACCTCAAAAACAATAGGTATATGGTCGCTAGAGGTGCCACCATCAATTGTCGACCAATTTAGTATAGAAACACTAGTGTTTGAAAAAGTTAAATCTATCACAGATTGACTGTGAGCACGTACAAAAGTTGGTAAGCCAGAATTCATGCAGTGAAGGTTATTGTCTGAAAGCCAATCCCACAGACGCTTGCCGCAGCGATCCGTCTTGTAACCCCACGATACATGGTGCGAATTAAAATCTCCAGCCAAAATAACCGAATTTTGACAATTAACTAGTAGGTGGTCTAGAGATCTGGTGTCGTGAACACCATGAGGGAAATAAATATTCGCTAATGTAAACGGACTGAACCCTGGAATTTCAAAATCTAGAGCCAATAATTCTGAATCTAAACTAGAATATTGAAAGGAAATCTTAGCCCTATGACAAAATTTTGAAGAAACTAGAATTAGTAACCCACCACCTCTTGACTGGCGATCTTGTCGAAATGATAGATAATTTTGTAAGTGAAAATGTTTTTCAGTTGTAAGCCAAGTTTCTTGTAAAACAATTATTTCTGGATTATGTTTTAAAGAAAGATAAACTAAATCTGTAGTAGCTGAAAGAAGAGATCTACAATTCCACTGAAGAACTTTTAACTTTCCTATGTTTATGTAATCCGGGCAGCAGCAACAGCCTGCCCCAAAATGTTTTCCTTTGGTTTAGATCCTAGCTGTTGCTTTTTTGATTTTGCTTGTGGGCGAGGTGATGACGGGTTTGACAACGGGGATCCACTGCGTTTTAGAATTCGCGTATCTGTCTCATCCATATCTGCATCGTGAGCCTCGTCCGACTTGTTGGAATTAAGCATAGGTAATGCGGAAAGAGACTCATTTTGCGAACAAGACATTGCAGCTAATGAGTGCTGCACTGATAGTGAATGTCCAGGTGCCGTAGAAGAAACCATAGCAGGTTGCACAGTCTGAGTATTATTAGCTGCTAGAACATTGGATATGCATTCTGTGACTATTGTCACAATCCTATCCACCATTTTGGTCATGGTTGCTTCCATAGCAGTTATTATGGTTTTAGACATCGTGGAATCTAATGGAGCTCCTGAACGGGCCGACACACCTGTATACCCATGAGCTCTGTCTTTAATTTCCTGAATTGCCTCACGCCTCGAGCAACGTTTACGGTCAATAATCTCCAGAATTTTCATTTCATGCGCTCTAGAGGGACATTCCAAAGAATTTGCTGAGTGAAGTTCGCCGCAAAGACAACATTTGAGAATTTGATCTGAGCATAAGTGTGTTTTATGTGCTTCACCGCATTTGCAACACCGCAAAGTGGATTTGCAACCGCCTGCAGTATGGCCATAACGCCAGCAGTTGTTGCACTGCAGAGGCTTTGATGGTAGGTGATCAACTCTGAATATTAAAGGCCACGCTTTAATCTCCGATGGACAGACTGTGCCTGCAAATGTAGCAATAACCGATTCTGTCGGCACACGAACATTATTTAGCTCCCGGCTACAGCGATAGACCGCAACAACGCCTGCCGCGGAAAGAAGGTCAAGGGTTTCTTGTGGACTTAATGAGGAATCTACACCTCGGACTAAACCTCTTGTGCAAGCCAGGTGTGAAGGGATAAAACTGCTTACCTGATGAGAGGCGAAAGAGGAGCATTTTAGCAGGTCCTTTATGCATGATAGTTCTTGCGAACGGCAAAGAATCCCGCCGTGACCAAATTGGCGCACCTCGGCTATTCCTTCGTAGAAGGAAGTGATTTCCTGCAGGGCAGCTCGAACAGCTCCTGGGTTGTTCATTTTAATGGTGCCCCCATCCTTAGGTACGAGTGCCACAGGGATGTTACGGACACCGGAGCTCTGAAAAGCTTCCAAGGGCAGATCATCGGTCAGGAGGGAAGCCGACCAAGGGGAGCGCCCTTGGCCGGGGGACTGCGTCGACATTACCTTAAATTGACAATGTCACCGCGTGCGTTAGTCAACAGAGAACAAAAGAAGCACAGGAGAAAGACAAAACCGGGACTAGCAACCCAATACTTAGCCGATCGTCAAGGAGCAAAGGGCGTCCGACGCTGGCAGGGATTGGAAAGCGCGCAGCCTGGTGTGCTAACCAACAGATAGTGAGCTTCCTCTTCTTCAACCTCTATTCTGGACAGCCTCTTTTGCACTTCCTTGTCCTCTTCTGTGCGCATTCCTGACAATATCTCAATTATGACATTATATACTCATCGACGCTGACCGAACAACACCTGCGGTGTGCAACTGGCAGCACTACTGCGAGCCGCGCACATTTGTTGGAAAATCTGACGTGGACGTCGACGATTGGATAACCAACTACGAGCGGGTGAGCCGGTACAATCGTTGGGACGCGACCGTGAAACTAGCGAACGTATTGTTCTTCTTGGAAGGCACTGCCCTAGTTTGGTTTGATAATCATGAAGACTCGCTTACCAGCTGGGATTGTTTCACAGAAGAGATAAAGGACTGCTTTGGCGACGGATCCGCGAAGAAGAAACGCGCAGAACAAACGTTGATGCAGCGGGCCCAGGTACCTGGCGAGACATGCACCGCATATATTGAGGATATTGTGAAATTGTGCTAGGTGGTAAACCCTCGGATGTCCGAGGAAGATAAAGTGGGGCACTTGCTTAAAGGTATCGCTGTAGATGTCTATAATTTTCTTATCAGCAAAGACAATTTGAACTCTACAGCTGACTTCATCAGACACTGCCGCACTTTCGAAACCTTGAAGTTGCTCCGCATTACTCCTAAATTTGGGCGACTCGCCAACGTCACATCTGTTGCGAGCGTTGATGTTAGTGCTCCGGAGTCCACGGCTGATCTGATACGCCGGATTGTGCGGGAAGAATTGTTGCGTGACAAAGACTCTGCGTGCCGGGACGAACACCAGTATGACGGTTGCGCGCTGCAAGCAGAACCCGCGACCCCATCAACTTCCTGGACTCCGGCTTTAAATGCATCACGCTTTGGCGAGGGCAGACAGCATAACGATTTTAGCACTTCTCAGCCACGGATGGGCCGAATAACCACCTACACACTCCAGGTGATTCGTCAGCAACGCCGTCTTGAGCCATGTCAGATGGTAGGGGTGGCAAACCAGCGAGCCGGCGGTTTCGTCGAAGACAACGGGGATCCGTGTTGATCTACCCCGCACCTCCACCACAACTGTTACGTACTCAGTACGTAACAGGGGTGTTTATTGGTAGTCTAAAGCGCTGCGAGTCACGCAAGGACACACCACTGTGTCTTCCGTTTCTTCTTTTATCCAGCTTCTTCTTCCTTTCCTGACGCCCCGAAGCATGTGACAATATATATAAGTGAAAAAAAGAAAAGCTGGGAACTTGATTAAAAAGGGACCTATACCGGGCTAAGGTAGCTTAAATGGGAAGTGCTCAGTACACTTTCCTGTGGTCTGGTATTTCCTGCTGTCACTGGCGCACGATAGAACAGAACTTCTTTCGCCACCTTTGTGCTTTTGCTGGCTATGGCAGGCAATAAATTTGCTATTTCAGCTGTGTTCATCGGACAAAACGAAAAAGAAAACACGACGAGATACACAGACGCAACATATATGCTACGCTACCAATTTGAAACACATTTACACGTTCACAACCTGCAAAAGCATCCTCCCCATGACTCAGTCCATTCAAGTGACAGCATTCGTAACTATCATACATGACTTGACGTGATTAAGAACTTGGTAATGCTCACAATGGGCCAAAAAATATTGCCTTGATGAGTATTTAGAGGTCATGGCTCATACATACCTTGCACACCAATCATCTCGGACGGGGCGTTAGGATACTCACATTTGCTTCAAGTAGCAAAACGGCAGTTTTTCCTTATATAATATGGCCATGTTGTGCCTACCTACTGTACATTAGTGCTGTCTTCAGAGCTACCATGGAACCATCACTTGCATTTTGCTATTTCATTTTGCACAGACATTTCAGCAAGTCACTAGGATGCGCAAGGATATTTGAATATGTTGTGAAAACAATATTAGTTGCATAGCCCTAAATTGTGCTTAATTTGCAATATTTTTGTTACCTGATGATAGAACAAAACAAAAAAAACTACAGACCTACTTTGAATTTCGACAGCCGCTTTATTTAGCACAACATTTTACAGCGAAGACATTCTGAGATGAACATCCATGGCTGCACACATTTTAGTTCATAATATTAACAATCACATGGCACCAATCGCTGATGTCACTGCACTTGTTTTTCAGCTACCATCAAGATGAAAATAGCCAGTCAGCGATTGAGGAACCACTCTACAAGGAGCGAAAATTCTTCATATTCGAGGGTTGTCTGCGTCAGCTTCTTCAGAATTGAGCAATGTGCGGGAAAAAAGAACTCTTCCCTTCAGCATAGTAGGAAGTCTTCTCACTGTGAAGGGAACATGCTCACTGCGGCATTATTTCCTCTGCAAAAGCCAACCACTAGTTGAAGGAAAGACAGCAAGAAATGTCCTCCTGGCTGCAGGCATCTTGTTCTCTGGTTGTTGTGTAGCGTCAGTTTTTCGGTTGCTGCAATCCATCAGTGTGCAAGGCGTCACAGAGAGGACATACTACAACTACCAACGGGCATACTTGCTACCTGCCATAAATGAGGTTTGACGATAAGGATATCTCTGATACAACAGTAGTCAAAGTATATGTCATTAGCTCATAACTAGATGTTGCATCCTATCATAATAAAAACCTAAAGCTACAATGCAAAATATACAACATATATGCAACAGCAGTGGCATTGCAGTGCAATGCAAGTGCTGCGACAATGTCTATCGCCATTGGCTATATGTTAAATTGACCAGCTGCATGCTCTAGTACTGAAGACATCATTTTTGCAATCTCTTTTTTTTTCAGTAAATGTGCTGCGAGAAAAGCGAAAGGCAATGAAGCACTTGAAAACTAAAGGGCTCCTCATATGCTACTTGCAGTAATATTCTAATGCAAGAAACCTATGAGGTGGTCTTTGCAAGTATTAGAGTCAAATTGGAAAGCTTTGTGTGGAGCCTACCTTTTACAAATAAATTTAACAAGTGCTTGGAAAGCTGTGTGTGGAGCCTATTCATTACAAATAAATTTTAAAAAGTTCTCCTTGCTACACTCGCAGTTGACCTGGGCAGCAAGTCCTTACTTTCAAACATCGCCAATGATGTCAGTGGACCCTCTACGTCACTGACAGTACCTCATCTGAGAGATAACTGGCAGAGTGCTGTGGTCATGTCTGCCACCTCTTCAGTGCTTGAACACCGATTATTCCGAGCTTCCCACAATGTGTGCCCTTTTTCTTCACTGGTCTGCCTGCACTTCTTCCTCGCCCTCTGGTGCATTGCAACTAGAATCTATATGCACGAAGAAAATACCTGAAACGCCATTTACGGTTGTATTTTGGTGCTACAGGGGTTTAGAAGTGGTCTTAGTGAGCATTGAGATGATATTCGAAAAGCTCTGCGTGTTGGCTATAATTTACAAATAATGTTTAAAATTGCCGCTCACAGCCGACTAGGGTGACTAACCACCGTGGGACATCACTGGGGAAAGCGTTATCATTGGCCATGGCAGTATGACGTCACGTGAAATTTTTTGCAATTAGAGGTTTTAAGATGAGCACTATTGCTTCTTGGAGTAATATTTGATCCGATGGTTATTATTGTAAAATAAAAAAGCTAAGAATTCTGCGCGCATCTTGATGGAAAATGAAAACTTCCGGCCAAAAGAGATCCGTCCGCTCACAAAATCACGTGTTGGCTGCACTTCTTCCTCGCCTTCTGGTACATCGCAACTAGTTGCACGAAGGAAATACCTGCGCAGCTGACTTCAGGAATCTCACCGTGGCCACAGCATGGCCATAAGGAAAAGCTTCTTCAACCATAGTTAAACAGTTCACCAGCCAGCTTCACAGCCAACATAGCGCAGCCAGCCTTAAAATAAAAAGGGGTTTGAGGTTATTGCTACAAAATGGTAAATGTAGCCAATGAGTGGCTGTAGAAAATGGTGTTTGAAGGTTACACATTAGACAAGCTGCGCTTTTTTGCAAAATGGAAAGCCCTCAAATACTTCTCTTAGGCTGGAACCTGGCCTCCTGGTCTTGAAGGAATGTTTTTTTGGACTTGTAAACAGAAAAAGGACATTTCGTTGCCTAACAGGCCAGTCAGGTGGCACAGGACGTGCCTAGCTTGGAGTGATGGACACATGCAAATCTTCGTATATCGAAGATAACAGAAGATGATCAGTTCAGTCTGGAAGCTTAAAGGTGAGCCGACGAGATTGATCACTCGCTTTAGTGCCACAACACAAAGAGTCAGCAATAAAAAATATTGAGTTTTAGACAAACGCTGCAGAGCTGTCTTAAAAGAAAATATTCCCAATTTAAAGAAGCTCGTTATACCAGCTCTAAAATACCACTGGAAACGTCACAGCAATCTATGAATGACGCTGCGCCTAGACGCAACAGGCATCGCCATTCACAACAGTCAGTAAAACACATCCCCATTGCTAGCATGACAAATGTCAAACTAACTAATCTCCTGCACATCATACGAAACCCGGCATAACGTGGAAAAGCAATCTCTAAATACATGAGGCACTCTCCAAAAATGTGATGAATGCTTCATTTGATGGCGAAAACTTCAAGACTTTTAAAGGAAACTGTACATCAACAATATGTACCAATGGCACAAGACCTAACATGGATACCGCCACACCTACGGAACAAAGGGGAAGCAGAAACTGATGTCACAGAAGCAGTTCAAGACCAATAGCTTAAGATTGTAGCCATTCCCAACAGAAGTAACGGCATCCGACTCTGCATGAACTTGAGGTAAGCCAACAAAGCCACACGAAGAATGATACCCAAGGCCAATGGCTCAAGCAACAACAAGACCCAGTTCTGTAGTATCATAAGTAGGAACTTCAACCGTCAGCAGATACTGTAAACAACAAAGGCTGAAATGTTTGTGAGAGTACTTCAAGCAACAAAAAAGCATGCAAGCGCTCAAGTACTGAGAACAAACAAGTAATGTTTCAGAAAATGTAGCGGCATATAGCAAGGATATCGAACAGACCAAAACTGCAGGAAAGGTATTACATACGCTAAAGCATGACAAACTAAGAATGAACTAAATGTAGTGCGTATTTGCTGCCAACAAATTACACATGCCGATGAAAATGACAGAACGAATAGAGATGACAAAGCTCCAGAAAAGATCAACGAGCTGCAAGGATTTATGAGATTTGCCAACTTTGAAAAAAACTCGTGGCACAGCTTGCATCCTAGATAGTCCACTGCAAAAACTGCACTCCCCCCCCCCCCCTTTAACAAAATTTGCAAGTACGCTCAATTTTGTTTAGGTGCAGTAATGTAAAATAGCTGCGAATTATGGCATGCTGGTTGGTGGATGCCCGACATTAAACTTGCAAACCTCAGCCGCACTCGGCAGGATGCCGTATGTGTACGCCATATTTACAAAGGTTAAATGAAGGAGTCGCGCAGATGAACTTCGTGAGGACGATGTTCGCCGCACAGCTGAACAGCATGTTGCAGTTGGAACTTGATGAAGAGAATGACGTTTATGCACAGTACGAGAGTGTGTTGCTCGTACCGTAGACAGGGAACGCCTCAGCCCACGGAACCGAAGCAGAAGCCAGTGGGGACCACGCCTTGGAATGTAGGCCACTGGAACCGTCGAAGCCGACAGCCCACACACCCACATCTGGCCGAAATGCTCTGCCCTGGGCACGTGTCCTCTTTCCCTTCCATAAGTGTTCCCTTCTTTTTCTTCTCCTAGCAAATTTCATCGTGGTCTTTTCGTAATGCTGTAAATTCTTCTTTTCCATTCTTTCTTCCTGGTGCTCTGTTCTATATTGTCTCTCTTTTTCCTGTGACAATCCAGCAGAAAGAAGTGACCATGAAAAAAAGTAAAAAAGGAGGACACGTGCGGATAGAAAAGCGACTAAAAAAACCCGAAACATATTCACTGAACAACAAGAACCAACAAAACAAGCGAATCTATCGACAATGTACAGGCCCCAGGTTCTAGAAATTATAGAGAGCAAGTTCAAAGCATACTCATCAACAGTACCAAGGAATCTCGTTCTATAAAACGCGAGAGGGATAAATACTTGAAGAGGCAATAACAAGGTCTCCCTGCCCGACCGAGTGATTCTTTAAAACAGGCACCAAAGATAAGTAATGGCTACCATAGCTGGCAGAATTCGTGTATATTTACTGCTGCATAAAAGTGGGATAGTACACAGTAGATATACTGATAACCAAGGAAGAGAGGATTATGTCCAGGCATAACAGCTGGCGGTAGCCGAGACAGCTAAAGTAAGGTTTCCAGATCATTACCGCTTCTCATCCCATGCACCACAAACCTCAAGGTGACTGCAATGTTGACTTTGAACTTTCATGCTGTGCAGCGACAATTGCCCTCTTTATAGCTGAGGCATGAGAGCACTATGCTATTGCCACAGCCTATCACACCTTGTTGCAAAACTGCAGCACACTCTTGCACTGTGCAGTAAACAACATCATTGTCTCTATTAATTTCTAACTGCAAGATATTTTTGTGCGCTACAGTGAACATCATCATCTACAAGTTTCATCTGCGGCGCCCCTTCAATAAACCTAGGAAAATGTGCCATACACATACGGCCACTGGATAAAGACAGCTGCAACCGTACCAGACAGGCTACCGAGACCATCGAACAATGAGAAGCCAGGCTAGCTCGTTGCCAAAAAGTGCTTAGAAAGAGTGCAAGAGCGCCAGGATCGAAGCGGCAGCAGTGTCTGCGGCTGAAGCCGATAGCTAACGCTCATGAAATTTTGTTCAAGGATGGTTGAACCTCCACAACGTTTTGAAATTTGCAGTACTGCCCCTACACTTTGGAGAACACAGCCAAAAAGGACCAGCTACTATGCGGCTTAATGATAAGAAATGTGACATTCTGCAAGTTTATTTGGCTGCAAATAAATTGAAACTAATATTTCAGCTCAGAAAATAGAGGAACAGGAGTTGTGGTTTTATCTGTGTTTCACCTGTATTCCTGCTGGAATGGATGCATTCTGCGATTTGTTGCCATGCATTTCCGGCAAAGAGTATCAATAAACAAACGTTTAGCACTTATTTCCTTGTGTCAATATTGCGCACTCGCATGAAAACAATAGTAACATTACATATAGGTTATGCCTGCTTAGTTCAGGCTCCTCGGCACAAGCCTTCTGTGTTTTTTTTTGCAAATTTCATTCCAAATGAATTAATGTTTATCGTAGATCCTTGGCAGCATGTGTCCAGACAGAATTGGTGATGTGCTCAGCTTTGCCCTCCTTTTATAATGAACTAGAATAATGAGTATTCTAGCTCACTATACCTCAATTTTAGCACCTTGTTGTTTGGATGTGTATTGTTTTTAACAGCATTTGAACTTCCTTCAGGCTTTGTTCATTTTTCGTATGGCTAACAGTTCTCACATTTCTTGCTTGTACATCTACAAGTTCTACTATCTACATCCATTTTTTTTTAAATGTAGAGGAATGAGATGGCTGATCTTAAACAGTGTCACAAAGCAGACACTAGACAAAATGCGTAACTTGGCATTCATGAAATAGCAATCTTTATTTTTCCACCCTAAAAATAAACTGCCACTACCATGCACCGCTAAATGTAAGGCTGTGGCTAAAGGTACGTCGGACGAACCCGATCAATGGTCTTAAAGGTAAGTCCGATGGACCCGGTGCGTTTTTCTTCGGGATACGACGGACGGATCCGGGAAATATTTTTCAGAGGTACGGCGGACGGACCCGATCGGTAGGGTTCTTCCAACGGACCCAACGCATTTTTCTCCGATATGGGCCTTGGGATCCGTCGGGAAAGCCTGACGGATCCGAGATCCCCGGATGTAGTTGTAGCAACAACATGGTTGCCATATGTAGCCAAATCGAAGTTGGTATGAGGTGTACGTGCGAGGTGCAAGAAGTATGTACTACGTACTGCATGCGTGAAATGTGAAATTACAAAGAATAGTACAGTGGCAAGAATAGTGCCTAGAATGGGTGATATACTACGTGATGGCATGATGATAGGTTTACGTGAGTTGGACCGCGGCAGGGTGGCAAGCACGACCTGAGCGCAAGCCCATGCAATAGCGGTGTTGATGGCCAGCCCGCGGTCCGCACGCCCCCTCATTTGGTCCTCGTTATCATGTGGATTAACGTCTACTACGGTCGTTATGTAGTTATGTAGTTTTGATTCTTCAAAGTTTCCTCACTTCCATCAGTGATGAGATGCGTCACGTAACGCATCACTTTCTGCTCGTATTGAGGTTTCGTGCTGCAAGTTCTGCGTAGTACACATATAAGCGGCGCTGAAAAAGCTGGGTGCCGCCGGCGTGTCTCTAGCCCAAGCATCGCGTCATTCGTGTTTGTTGGAGGTGTGGTTTGTGCTTACCGTGAGATGCTGTGATGTACGGATTACGTCCTACGAGAGTGCTGTGTGAGACTACGAAGAGTGCTGTGATGAGTGCGCCGACGTCCGGACGGACATCAGTGTGTCCGTTTATGATCGGCGATGTTGCACGTGCATGTCAGTGTTTATTATGTGCAGTGGTAATTTATTTACGCGCGCTGTGCAACAATCAGACGAAAATAAGTCATCGACAATTTGTTAGCCTGCACTCATCATCATCATCATCAGCCTGATTATACCCACTGCAGGGCGAAGGCCTCTCCCATATTTCTAAAATTAACCCGGTTAGCCTGCACTACAGAGCTCAAAGCTCGGAAAATTGGAATGCACATGATGCAGTTTTCGCATGTTGGAGTGAACCGAAAAATAAGTGCCCAGCCCACACCGCCGGGATGCGCATTACTACAGGTGAAATGGTTCAGGTTTCTGTAAAATAGCTGCCTGGCACAGCACCTTCCTAAATGTTCAGGCTTTGTACTATTGTTGAAGGCCACTTTATCATTAATAAAGGAACGAATATGCTTTATGTGTTAATGACTAGTGCTTTTTCAACATATGTTCATTTGTTTTCGTTTTTCCTTAATTTCCTTTGTTTTTCATGCTAGACAAACACAAATAGTGCACTTTTAAACTTGTCAGTCCAAAGCTGAACATGAATATCTGTCATGCATGTGACAGCTTTAATGCTAGAAAGGTTGACGTGTATAGCACGTACCTAGACGCTGCGACATCTTAGTGGCACGTTCGGCTACTTGCCCCAGGGTCGTGATGTTTAATGCCAGTGATGGCAGTCGCACTTTGGTGCAGGTGAAATGCAAATGCTTCTGTTTCCTGCAAGATGTCAATGCAAAGTACAAAGCCCGGGCAGTCAAATTAGTCTGGAGCTCTCCACCACGGTATTTTTCATAGCTACATATGTCACTTTAGGATGTGAAACCCTACCTGCCACAGGTAGGCTGCATTGTTTTTTAAGATTTTGTAACCTCTCATCTATGTTTTGCAACATTTGGCTAATTTTAGTTCTCAAACAGTTGTTAAAGATGAAACCGAAGCAGTTCTTGGCATGGTTTCCTGCTTGGATTAATTTGCTAATTGTAGTTTTTTGAAACTTGCATCAATGCTGGATAGTTAAAATAGCAGGCAGTTGAATTACAGAAATGATGTGGATCGTGCATTTCAGTTCTGACAAATGGAAAGTAACGGTCCCCTCCTTCCATGCATAGGTTCCTTTAGACAAATACATACTCGGGTGTGTGATTGTGATGCATATCAAGGGTCGACAGAAAGCCATGTGGAGCCAGTGTGATATTCTTCATGAAGGCTAAAGTAAAATTGTACAACAGCTGCTGTACCATGCAGAAAAAATTTATCATTTAGTGTATGGTTAACTGACCATGAATAGCATCTTACTCAGAGTATGATGTGATATATATCTGGTTTAGCATCCCAAAATAACTACGGCTATGAAGAACACGATAGTTGAGGGCTCCGGTATAATTTCGTTCACCTGGGGTTCTTTTACATGCACTGACACCGCACGGTGCATGACGGCCTATTGTTTCGCCTCTATTGAAATTCTCCTGCTCTGGCTGGAACCAAATCTGCATCTTTGGGTTCAGCAGCCAAGCACTCTAACTACTGAGCCAGCACAACGGGGCCAAGTATCAAAATGCATGCCATTACATTTCCTTCTAGCCTGTGGTTTTCTTCACAGAACTAATGTATACAAGGAAAAGTAAATAGCAAGAAAACACTAGTTGTATTGCACATTATATTCACATTTCAGCAAAGATTCTCTAGGAAAAAAATTCTCATAATGTTTGCATGGAAACCATGAACATCTTACAAAAACAAAACAATGCACTTACTCCACTCCAATTATTAATGGGCAAGGTTGCATCTATGCTACTACACTGCACTTATCACAAAACCACAAGCCCCATCTGCTTTGGCCAATCACTTGATGAAACTAACGGAGACAGATGTCGCACACCACAGACTGGTCGTCTCGCAACATATGTTGCATTTCAATTTCATGCCTTTCCACTTATCTTCAACTGTTGGCACCATTACTAGTCACCCATCTTTTCTGAAATTCCTTTTTACGCTGTTGGGATCAGCATCCTTGTTAACGACGGCCTCTGGAATTTCCGATGCTATCATTTTCCCATCTTCCTCATCTGGAAGAACGAAGGAAATGGCAAGCTTTGAGCAGAAAAAAAATTAGGGAGACTCCTAATCTCCACCTGTAAGGGTATGGTGTGCCAGCGTTAATGGTTCTTGTCTGCAGATCCCACAGTGGATTCCCAATGATTTGCATGCCCTTTGCTACAAACATAATTACTAATTCCTTAATTCATGTCTCTGTTATCTCAGATATACTCATTAGCATACGGTCGCAGGCTGCCCTGTTAGGTGATAGACAACCTGGCATAGACCTCTGTAAGCCTCAACCTTTCTTAATTGGAGCTGAAACGTCCCAGAACATATTTCAGATATAACTTTGTAAGCTTGACTTAACAGCTCCAGCTATGTCGTGTGGCCTCGTGACATTTGGCTCGTGGCACTTTTGGCTTGTGCACAGGGGTCATCTGCTAAATACTGGTTAACATGCATGAAAAATACATTTTCACACAAACTGGTGGCAAATGGTCAAAGTGGTGCACTGCAAATTCTGAAATGTATACCTATATGCATGCAAGGATCGCATCATCACATAACATGATCAAGAGTTCTATCAGTACCTGTAGTTGCATAGCACATATTTCAATGCCCATTAAAGGACCACGTCAAACAATGGTTGTTGTTACCACAAGACCTGTTCTAACAGCGTACTGACACCATTCCACTGAGCGATGGACATGTATATGCATACCCTAGATAGCTCATGATTGTGGATCTCATTTATTTTTATGACTTCCAAGGAGTTCCTGTCGTCAGAAACCCTACACTTTATGAAATCGGGACAGTTGTCTTGAAAGGTGATGAAAAGAAATAACCAAGTTACCTTGACGCAATGCTTAATTACAGAGGGTGAATATGCTGCATGAAGATACCAAAAAGCTTGTACAAAGAAAAGTGAGAGTGAAATGGCAGGATTTTTGAAACATTGAAATAAACTACAAACAATACTTGTCAAACCTGTCATTAAGGAATGGAAATCATGCAGTAATCAAAAACACAGCATGGAGGCCATTTTAGGTCATCTTCACAAAACACATACCCACACCTCACACACAGCTTCATACTTATGAAAGAGGACAAACCAATATGCAAGGAGTGTGGAGATGCTAACAATAAACCATATCTTACACATGCGCCAGAGTCGAGAAAATAAGAGGAAACATTTTGTACAATTTTGCAACAGATCCCTTTCCATGCCAGCATGATCCTAGGAGAGACGTGCAAATTTCCTGCATTTTTGGTTTCCTAAAATGTTCCTAACAAGCTACATCCTAAAGAACATCTTAGTCATTACACACAAAATAAATACATTAAACCTTGTTCTTGGTGCTTGGCAGCATTAGTCGTTTATGCACCATAAAAATCAACACAATGCTGTAAGGTATACCTTGGTTAGCTATGTTATATGAGACAAGCTTTCGGTCTGGCGTGGTCCTTATTCACGTGACAGCGCTGTCATGAGGGTCTATGTCCCAGCGATCGGAAAGTGACCTATTCCAATAATTTTACAAACTGAAGGCGATTCTACAGATTTCTAAAGACTGGAGTGCTCAACTGTTTTATCAACGTCCGCTTGCTTTGACAGCCTGCAGTGAAACTGTTGAAAAGAATACATTTTTGAACATTTAACGCATTTCTGAAGGCGTTGCTTTCAATTACGGGGCCCACAAAAAGCAGCTGAATGTGAAACGCCGCCTAGGTAGGCTTTCTAGCAAGACAGCGGTGTAGCGTGAAAAATCGTTCCGCCGGTCGTTCGCTGGCGCCGCTGACTTGACAGGCGAACTGTTCAAACTTATAGCTACTGACTACACCTGAAACACTGAATTGCGCATGACCAAGGCAGAATTTCTCTAACACTGAGCACTGGTAGCTATTGATTTCGCGCCCAGTATTGTGAAAATCTGTCCTCTCTTCGATCATTGATACGTCCACGGTTGAACATTTATGCGCCTCGGGTTAGGCCAGCCGTTGGAACATAGATGCGTGGTTGTAGCAACGATCACTTGCACGGCGCACTCTGCGAAATTCCAAGAGTCAGCCTCTGCAACGAAATGTGCAGCGCACATTTTCTACCGCGTACCTAAGTCCGGCGATGCATGCACATCGATCCCGATCGTTTCAAAGCTGCGCGGCCGTTCAGTCGGGTCACGCTAACCTCGAGCATGCGGGGGTTTAAACTACATGTACGTAAAATTCAACGACAAGAAAAAGATACAGGCTAAGCACTTCAGTCTAGTCTTCCCCTAAATACCAAAGAACATTGCTGTTCACAGGGAATTCGGATCATTCGCACTTCCGGCTTTCCGGTTGTGCACTCTTGCGGTGCGGTGCAGTAGGTCTTCGCCTCGACGAGTCGATGTGCAGCTCGCCGCAGTAGCAGCGCAGGCATCTAGTAGATTCGGCATGTCTTCTGCCACGGCTCTGAGGTAGAATTTAAACGAAGAATTTAGCTAGAAACATATTGTGTTTCCTCGGTCTGCATGTGAGGAACGAGCATAAAGCCATTTCACATACATACTTTGGACTGCCGAACGTTCTGCACGGCGAGGTGTGTGTGTGTTGTGCCGGCGCTAGATCTTCGGAGGTCGATGCAGGACCTAAGACAGCGTAAATGCTAGGAATAGCTCACTCGCATTACGGTCAGATCGAGGTGATAGTTTAGTGCGAAGCGAAAGCTGCTCGTGAATGTGCGTATCTCGATGCCAGCTGGTGGAGCTGGTGCAGTGCGTAGCATCGCCTGCAGCTATGTGCGTGACGGCGATGCTTGCCGTACACAACCCTAAGTGAAGACCGTCATCTATGTTAGAACGGATGCACTCTTCGTAGCACCTCATCGAGAGTCGCGGCAAGCTGATATCATAGAGGATAAGATTCATTCACGCGTAGCAAGCGGAATGTGGCCGCGTTCGACGTGCATATAGCCATGAGCCTGTATATCGACGTCCGCCGTATCTTTACGAGAATCGAATGGATACGTCGGACGTACCTTTAGACACTTCGTAAATGTAATGCGCCTGGCACACGTGATAGTGTTAGGAGTCAGCATGCAGTGAAACGACAATCACCTTTAATATAAAGGGGAGGGTGCCTGAATCCTACGTATGTCGCCGACGGAGATTCGCGCGGAATGTGGCTAACGACGCAGGCCGGCAGCACCACTCTGTTGCCTTCACTCAGCCTGCCCCAAATCCACTTCGTGAACAAGTGGTAGGATATGAAGCGCTGCTGCCTGAAAATACTACGCGTTACAGCAAATGGATCACAAAAAAATATGCGCATCTGACACCCGATGCTTCCGCACTACCTACTTATTTGTTCATCTCCGTTTTCATCAATGTTCGCCCCTCCTCCTCCAGTGCAATGTGCACAGCCCGAAAGACTCGGGCGTCAGACACGCTTCGGAACGCTGGGTGGTCAATATTCCAGCCGCCCTCCTGTTGGCACACCGCCACCTCCGAAACGCTGCGGCAGCACACATCTTCAGGTGTGGTCATGCATTCGCAGCGGCCGCAGCGGCATCTGCGTATGCGTAAAATATGACAAAGCACCGAAGCAAGCATGAAACGGCCTTTCATGAAATAATAGACTTATAGTTTAGCGCTATCGCTTACCATTACCGCCTACCGCTACCGCGCGAGCGTCAGAACGCATGCGCAGATCACCCAGATGGAGACAGATGGCGCCACGTTCCTGTCGAATTTCAGCGTACCCATCTAGCCACCGTATTCAGCGGACGCCGCACGCGGGGACCAATCAGCGCGGGCTGTTCTGACGGTGCATGGTAGCGGTAGACGGCCGCGGTAAGCGGCAGCGCTAAACTAAAAATTTCTAATAAAGTCGCGATAACTTATGTGCCGTAGCGTGAGCGCCATGGAACGCACCACGGTAGGCCGTCGTCTCCGTCGCCACCTGGTGATTCAGACGGGCCAGACGATGACATGCTGCTGTCGTCGCTGTCGTCCAGCGGGTCACGAAAGGGGGCATACTCGTAGGGATCAAAGTCCAACTTGACGGCAGCTTCGCGAAGCCTCGCTTCGAGCTCGGGACCCATGCGAACCATGGCGACCGACGCAAGAAACGCAAACAAAATCGGAGCACCACCGAGAGTTAAAAAAACCGAGAGTTAGTGGCATCACTTCGTACCGCACCATGGGCGGGGCGTCGTCCCGAAAATAATTTTTTTTTGGCGGCCGCATCAGCGTGCATGCGTTGAGGGGTAGAGTGACGAGAGAGGAGGAGTACCATTTTTAAAATGGAATATCTGCGTTGTTAAAGATGTTAGCCTAAATACTTTTGCTCTGGGCTGACTAGTGACGGAATACCGTTAACTCGTGCGCCTTTCTTAAGCACGGCTTCAAGCCTTGGGTCCTTTAAAACAATCGTAACGAAATATAAAAGAAACAGAACTTAGCAATATCAGGCAGTCAATTGTCAATAGCAGCCAAAACCTAAAACGTAAAAACAAAACAAACATGGAAAAATAACAAAACTAAAGGTAACCAACAAATATTGTAGCAATAGTAGTCAGTCACGCGTAGAACAACCAGTGTGATGTATACGAAGCAAAAGCAATCAAAGCCGGAAACTTAAAAAACAATAGGAAAAGATAAAAGAGAACCAAATAGACAGTATTACAAACGACAGATCGTCAGACGTAAGTGACAATCAGTAGACACTGGGCTTCAAAACCTGAACCATTTTATCAAGATAGGCTACCAGACTGTTTTACAGCAACAGAAGACTGGCTGATAGAATCATTCCCTCTCTCTTTATAAAATGCACTTACGTTAGTTCACGTGCTATTGAATTACGGTTCTTGGCCGGAATCCTAATCTGCAGGACACGCAAGGCTTAGCCAAATTAGACCATTCTCCGTTTTAATGATTAGTTATGTCTCTGTGCACGATCGTTCACGCAGCTTCCAGGCTGGCCTACATATATTTTTTCACAAGACAGTGGTATTTCATTATAACTCCGAGGGCGGATTCCGCAAAGGACCTAGTATGTTTGTTGCCACAACCGCTCCTCCTTGCTCCTTGTTTGGCAAATTGGAGGCGTAGCTTTACCAGTTTTAACTGTGCTGTAAACCCCGTTGGTACATTGTACAGGGTGATCCACTTCTAGCTATAACACGGCCGCTGGTTTTCAAAGCATCACTGCGTACGACCCGGCAATTCCATAAAGCTAGTCGGCTGGCCATGCAAAGCATCGCCTCCGTGTCTCACTGTGCATATATCGCTTTGCTTCGATAAGCGCCTGCATCCGACGCAATGCTGCTTTGAAAGCAGTGACCGTGTTATAGCTAGAAGTGGATCACCTGGTACGTCTCCGCCACCTTCTTCAGGTTGTGCGGCACCTTGTGCACATACGGCATTGCTACCAGTTTTGTTTCGCTTTCAGCCCTTTGGCGCGCTTTTCCCTTCATCTCTTCCAGCAGCGTCTCGGCCATAGCCGCCACGATTGCACAGGGGAAACCGGCAGAGGAAAGAAAATCTACCACCTGATAAATAAAACGTTCCTGCATTTCGCGACTTCATGAGGGCGGATTTCAGGCAAAGAGCGACAATCAACCATTTAACTATTTTTGAGTGCGCCGAACTATAGGGTAACCTTTCTGTACTCTGGGGCGATACAACCAGCAAACCTCGTTGTTTGAAAACATCATGCGGATTTCTAACACCTACAAGGAGTCCCCCCCAAGACATTTTATGAGTAAAGGTTTTACGTTTTACGATGTTGTCTAAACTGAAATAAAACCTATTTCACCATATCCTGGTACGTCATAGCGTGGCTTTTGCTCAAAAGAACTAAATTATCATCCACGTATCTGAACCCTTTTGAAATCCTGCTAACATCTAGGGCTGTTCTCAATGACTGGCCAATAGGTGATAAAAAGATGTCGGTTAGTATAGGTGCTATGCATGAACCATGTCATACGAGAAGTGCAACACCAGGACGATGGACAAAAGGGAAGGGAACACACCACAACACAGGCGCTAACTTCCGCCTCACGAAGAAACCCAAAAACAACCATGTTGAGCGGAACCTGAGCAAAAGTAGCACATGCGCTGTCTTCACAGACAAATAATAAAAATTGAAAAAGATGCGAAAAAAATGGGAGATCACAGATGTTTCGAACCCAAGAAGGCCAGCTCTCGTTTCGATAAGGACACGGACGGTGTACAAACACAGTTTTCGTGCAAGGCAGCAATCCGTGGAGTTTTTATAATTTTGCGAGTTAGCTTATGTCTACTCTTGGCAACGACTGAGCATTTATATAAAAACGCAGGCACTTGCAATCCTTGCAATGCAAAGCTAGATTGTTGCCGGTATATATCTTTACGTTGTTATTGTGCTCCCGAAGCTTTTCATTCAGGTACCTAGTAGATTATCCAATATACTGCTTGCCACAAGAGAGCGGAATATTGTACAAAAACGCCCTCAGTACATTTAACCAATATTTTCCTGTGGCGGTTTGGTACACTGGTCCTTTTCGGAGCGATTTGCGGAGGGCAGTAATCTTTTGCATAACACACTTAGTTTCTCTGTGGCTGAAAATATCACGCGAACGTTTGCCTTTTTCTCAATTTTCTTGGCATTGTGGCGAGACGATAGATGCAAGTTCAATACCGTAGCAGTCTGGGCGTGTTGGTTATTCATGATGGAAAAATACAGCGCAGAAAAGGACGAGGACAAAATGAAGACACATAGGACACACGAGCGCTGACTTTCAACAGTTTATTTCGAGCCTCAGAGCCTTATTATACAGATGAAACCCCCAACATCATACATGCGCAGTAGGCGATACATTCATATCTTGTCTTAAGTATATCAACTCCTTACGAGTAAGAGCGATAGAAGGCTTGGCTACGCAAGACCCACCCAACCGATCTATCATTTCAGCTTCTATAATCTCACGAGTCAGTTGACATCGGTTTTTTGCGATAACATGGCATTGTTGGTAGTCAGGATGGCACACGGACATTTCACCTGGATCGTGTTGGTTTACATTTTCGTCATTACAGTTTAGTTTACATTTCCTGCAGTGTACATCCAAAAACCCTCCTCGCTTTTCAGACACATTGTTACAATGTTCCCGGTGGCGGTCGTTCAAGCACCTACCGCTTTGCCCTACATAGCTTTTCCCACATTTCAAAGGGATGCTGTAGACCACTGAACACTGACCACTGAACGTGTGTCCTATGTGTCTTCATTTTGTCCTCGTCCTTCTCTGCGCTGTATTTTTCCATAATAGATGCAAGGAATGACAGCCAATTTGCTCTTCGTTTCTGCTGGGATGTTACGTTTTTTCGGGACTTTATTTTTCAGGAGGTTTTCGGCGACTGAACCCACGAAATCTTTAGGGTACCCTGCTTCGAGGAATCTTGCGAGTTCTTCATGAAAGCTAGGTGTGCATAGGTGGGGGCATGACTTTTCAAATGCGTTTTCCATGTATAGATTAATAATGCCTCGTTCTTCGTGTTTAGAATTGGCTGACGTATATGGTAGAAGCGGTTTGTTGGCACGAGGTAAATAGCATCAGTAAACGTAGGTGTCCAAGAAGTTAAGCTTAATATCAAAAAAAGCCTATTTCTGAGTCAGTAGGCATTTCACTAGTCAATAGTAGCGGCTGAAAAAACCCTTGTAAAATGGTCAAAATGTCCGACGTAACGGCCTTGATGTTTGATGGTGTGCAGTTAACTAGGAAGAGAAAATCATCTGCAAATCTGAAGATTCTAACCACGCAAGAGTTTGCAAATCGCTCTTGGAGAATCCTGTCGAGGTGTGCAAGGTATAGGTTACTAAGTACAGGGGGCCAGGCATGATCCAATGCATATTCCTTCTTTTTGAGTGTAAGGAGTGTCTTGCCAATATATAAAAGTGGAGTGCAGATAAAACAACAGACAAATAAAAGAAATCAAAAGCTATCCCTTATTCATTTTGAAATGCGACCGCAGCGTAATGAAGGATCGAATTTTCAACTATGGTAAGTAGGTTATCATGAGGCAAGGAGTAATATTCATGAACCAATGCATATGCCGCGCCGTAGCAGATGACTTTTCTCAGATGGAATAAAGTTACTGCTAAGGTAAAACTTCAGAGGAGTCATAAAATGATATAAGGACATGCTTGCTGAGTTCTGGAAAGACACTTCTCAATGTTCTTCCACACATGCTCTTACCGATGCGAATAAATGCCCGTGCGGTATGGAGTAGAAACAGTCTTCGACATCATATGAAAACGCTAATCCAATTTACTGGTTATGCCCCTGGTACCCTGTGACATCGTGTGAACGTTTTATTGCGAAAGCAATACACCGACAGCCAAAGCGAGGCATCAGGCGGCCGCAGCAACGCCGTGAAGAGGTGTAGCTACCGTCTACTAATTTTAATTCACGTTATCCCTATGTCACGGGCAGGAGCTCCCAACTCGGGTCGCTCCTTTCATATGGGAGGGTGATATCAGAATCAGCCGGCCAGGAAGATTTGCATTCTCGTTGTCCCTGCGACATGCAGGAACGTCCATACGTCTTGTTTGAAGGGTGATTTTATATGTGGGCTGGTAGCTTACGCTCTCGCGTCATCCCCTAAATGATGAGCTTATGTGTCCACAATGATGTAGCACCTTACACTGATATGGCGTGATAGGAGAATAATGTAGCAGGAAAAAGAAGCATCCGCCTTTGCTTCGTCAATTCAACTAGGGTTAACCAGAGCAAAACCACAACTAATCTTTTTTTGTGTGACGAAAGGGTCATTTACATGCCGTTTGTTTAACTGTTTAAGAAGGAAATGGCTGACCTGCATCTGCCAAGAGCCCTTTTCAATGATAATTTTTTGAAACTGTAAATGCAGTTTATGTGAAGGCATGTCCGGTTCGCTTCTCCACGCAAAATGACCTACAATTGATGCAGTTCCACAAAAAAATGGGTTGTCGTTGTACCTACCGGTATAATCTACAATGAGAAGGCAGTTGAAACACTAAAAAAGAACTTCAGACAGGTCTGGCGCAGCGTTACAAGGGTCAAGAGAAGGGCGGAGCGGTTGAGCAAAGACTCGGGTCGTTCATAATTGGTAGCTGCGATTGGCAAGTGCAAATTTGATTCGTTAAATCTACTTTTAAGGTGAAAGCCTTTGACTCATCATTGTCGTCACCAAAGTGTCACGCTTTTGCGGCGGCACTAATTGGATCGATGCTTGAGAAATAAATTATGATCTATTGTCTCCCAACGGGGAATCAAACCTCCATTTTTTTGGAACCCCAGCCCAGAACTTTGCCACTGCGCCACACCCCGGATTTTCTTTGCTTATTGCATGAAAGTACTGCGAGCTAATTCAACCAGGTCGCATCCGGGAACCTGTCAATACACAGTTACACCAGCATCGAGCTCTCACTTTGGCTACACATCACCATTCCGAGAGACATATACATGCACCTAGTAAAGATAATGTAAGGTATCGCTAGGCGCCCCCGGATTAGCGGCTATGTACTCAGTACCTCGTTGTAGGTTTGCTTGTAGCATGAATTGGTGCCAGCTGCGTGCAGACGAGAAGGCGCCGCGAATCACCGGATGAAGCAGGGAAAGGCATTAGAGTGACGAGTGTCACCGGGCGGCTGACAGGCAATCGAGTCCCCAAAGGGCCAGATTAGGCTGCTCTGTGCATACCTGCAGTATGCTTTTCATACGAGCCGACACGACACCGCCGTCGCGGTTGAAACGTCCGTTCACAGACACGCCGCGTCCAGACAGAAGGGTGACATTCGGCGCCGGTGGAAAGGTGATGGGGAACGTTGAACAAAGGAGAAGGCGTTCGCGGGAGGACCGACTGGCCGAGCGTCTTTTCGTCGCGCCACCGCTAAGCCAGAGGTCACGGACTTTGCAAGTTCTAGGAACAGCGGGGGTACGAGACGGCGGCGGTCCGCTAACGACGCTGCTCATTTGCTTTGATGATCTTAACGCGAGAACGCGGCAAGGTGTACAGTAGCATGTGACATTTTGTGTTTTATGTTTTTTTTTCTTTCGTTGTGTGGAAAGGGTTTCACTTACACTGCTGAAGTTGCACGTGGCCACGAACCAATCATGTTGAAGTTCGTGGCGATTGGACATAACTGAAATGTGGGCTGGACACGGAGTGCTTACAACCAAGCCCGAGAGACCAGTCTGATGTTATGAGCTATGGCTTGATGTTTACATCTTCGGCTAGGCCGATCTAGCCAGATCCGTGTATCTTTTGCCTACCCTTGCTGTAAATATTGCCAAGTTTTGTAACGCGGCGCGTCATAGGGACCGGCTGCAGGCATCGCGATCCTGATCATCAGCTACAAGGAGGCTGGAGATAGCGACAGTAGGAAGGACAAAGGACAGGCGATGAAGGTCGGAAGCCAGCTTCTGCTCAGACAAGCGAGTGAGTCCTATTTGCCCTTCATTTTGGCGCAAGCATTGAAGTCTGTGTAGGATTCCGAGGGCTGCATGAACACCCAGTTTGCACATTTAAACCCAGACAGGCGAAAGGCGGGCAAATTGAGCGCTACAGATGAGACGGTGGTAACTGAGGACAGTTTATCCTTTACTGAGATTCCCGATAACCAGACGGCTATAGAGGTGAAAAGGGAGGAACTGAGGGTTCGAGTTCTCGAACTTGAGCTTGAGCTACCAAAATTTAAAGCAAGTAAGGAAGGAAGAGCGGCGAAGAACGCCGCTGTTGTGGAGGAAAAAGACACTCGCGCTGAGTTCGGTCGCTACTCAAAATGGCTCTCAGGTGCGATCCCTACGTTCCCGGCAGATGCAAAGGTTCCGGTCTGGTTCGAGTCAATCGAACATACGCTAGATGCTTACGTGGTACCAAAGAACTTGTGGGGCCACATTGTATTCTCGCTAGTAGCGAAAAAAGTTCAGTTCCTGTCAACGTGCTTGACACCGGCACAGCATCGCGAGTATGAGGTTCTAAAGAAAGTGGCTTTGGATGAGCTTAAACTTTCTGCAGGAGGGTACCGCAGGAGATTCTTGGGGTCCAAAAATTACCAAATGAAGGCTGGAAAGCGTTCGCAACCCGCCTGCACAGTTATTTTAACTTCTATGCAGGTGCAAGGGGAGACAAAACGTTTGAGGAGCTGGCTGACTTGCTAGTGGCAGACCAGTTAAAAAACACGCTGTCGGAAGACGCCCTTCGCCATGTAACCTTGCAAGAAGGTGACAGGTGGAAGAAAGCACCAGAGTTTGCCATTTTGTGACAAAATTTTGAAGAGGCCCAAGCAAAGAATAGCGCGGTCAAAAAGCGTGAACCGGGAGGCGCGGGAGGCTTTGGCGGGCGAGAGGGAAGGCGAGAAGCGGCCCCCCGTAAGCGAGAAACGGGAATCGAGCAGCGAGACGTAAAGCAGAGGTACAAAGGGTGCTTTTCGTGCGGCTCAATGGGACATAGAAGGGCTGACGCCCCACCAACTGTGCGTAAGGCGCCCCACACAAAAGGGGAAAACCTCTAGGCACGCGTAGCGATGCAGGACGGAGTTGTCGCAATGAGCGAGTTGAAACCGATTTCTTTCACTTGTCAGAACCGACGGATTGAAGCAATTCTCGACACTGGGGCCGAAATCAGAGTAGTGCGCGAATGTATAGTACCCGGTTAAGCCACACGGAGCCATCGAGGTGGTATCGGCTTTCGGGGAGAAGGTGCAGGCCAAACTTTCTATTGCCCCCCTCACGATAGACCGCGACTCGGGCATTTTCGCTGACATTAAAGAGTCAGTACCGGTGGTATGCGCCCTGACCGACAAACTTGTCTCGAAGACAGATTGCTTACTCTCGGAGGAAGCCTGGGAGTCTCTTAGGGCCGAATGTGATATGAAAGGCGTTGTAGCAGCAAGTAAGGTGGAAGCCACAGACCAGATGAAAGTTGACCTGACAGAACTAATGCCAGGTGCGCAGGGAGAAGCAGCCTATGGGGTCGTTATGGCACAGGAAGTAAAGGCGGTACCCGGTAACGAAACAAAAGGCGGTGCTCGAGATACTGAAGACATGGCTCTTAGTACAACCAGAGAAAGCAGCGCATATGCAGTTTTCCAGAAGGAGCAAAAGGGTGACCCCATGCTGACAGAAGCTTGGAAACAAGGTATAGAAGGGAGAGGAGGCATGGTAGAGATATATGGATTTCTCTATTCTAAGAAAAACGTGCTGGGGCAAAAATTAATGCAGCCCGTGCACCCAAAATCCCGGCGTCCAGAAGTCCTAAAATTAGCACATGACGCTAGATGGGAGGGGGGGGGGGGGACACCTAGGAGTCCGAAAAACGCAAGCTCGAATTAAGGAGAGTTTTTATTGGCCAGGTTTCGGAAGCGACGTACGCGAGTACTGCAACAGCTGCCACGGATGTCAAACGAGGTATTAGCACCGGCAGAAAGACAATGAACCAATAGAGTCCTTAACGAGACCGCGGTACCCGTTCGAGGCAGGTTAACGTGGATGTAATCGGGCCACTGGAGCCACCCTCAGCGAGAGGTCACAGGTATGCACTTTGCATCATCGACGTGTGCACGCGCTGACCTGAAGTGGTGTGTTTGCGCTCCCTCAGTGCTAAAGTTACCTGTGACGCCCTCCTGACGGTGTTCAGCAGAACAGGGATTCCTGAAATAGTGGCCTCCGATTGTAGCACTAACTTCACAGCTGAACTCACCAAGGAGTTCTTGAAGAGGTTGGGGTGTTCCCCGAGGTTTTCTACACCAGGGCACCCGGATAGTAACGGGGCCGTAGAGCGGTGGAATCGAATCTTCAAAAACATGCTTTACCATGTCAACCAGGAGGAAGGAAAAGAATGGGACAAGTTCGTTTCGTTCCTTTTGTGGGCTTACTGAGAAGTACCACACGATACGGCGGGAGTCGTGCCATTCCAGATGTACAGGCGAGAACCAACTGGCTCGTTATCGGTTCTAAAGCGTAGTTGTGCAGGGCAGATGAGCGTACCAGCAACACTGGGGCCGTCCCCATCAGGGTATATGCGACAACAGAAGACGCGCCTAGAGCACGCAGCAGAGACCGCAGAGTTAATAAGCTCGAGGCAGCAGAACGCATACGCAACCCAATTCAATCGACAGGCAAAGGAGAAGTCTTTTGAGGTAGGCGACAGCGTGCTGCTGTTTGACGACCAGCGCCCTGTAAAAATGTTCCCTCAGTGGAAAGGGCCTGGAAGTGTAATGGAAAAGTACCGCGAGCATTCGTACTT
>JAJIZL010124689.1:403910-424464 GCA_023969395.1 Amblyomma maculatum | reverse complement strand
GAGGAAAACAGAACCGTTTGATGTTCTTTTAAGGAGGTTGTCTACGTAAAATTACGGTTTTTTTTTACAGTGTAAGCCCGCGGGACTGCTGATATTCAGCGCTTGGTATTTCACATAGTGTTTTTGTTTTCAATTTTCGGATGTGTTTTGCTTCCACGCATGAGTATGGTTTTCGTTTGTCAGGGATACGAACAATATACAGGTGGTTTTCACGTGATGGCTTATTGTTATCATGACTACTAGGTGCTGACAGGGAACCTTGACTTGAGGGCTGGTGCTCGAAACCCGCATTTCGTGCTTCATTTTTTCTTTGGGAAGCGTTTCTCATTGATCGAAAGCCAGTTGGGATCATTGCATCACTTTGATGCAATTAAAAAGCTCCAACAATTAATAACGATTATGGTTAAGATATAATAATATGAGAATATTTTGCAGACAAGAATTCTAAGCACTGTAATACATTAGCGATTTTAATTTTATGCAAGATTTTTTTTCACCTTACCTGAGTAGTTGACTCACTCTGTATGTTATAGTTACCCTTGACACATGACCAGCGTGAACCGCAACTGTTGTATTCAGATTACAGACTGCAACTCAAAACCCATGATCTTTCTCACTGAGAAGAGAGAGCTATGGAAAGTCGAGGCACTCATGAGTAATTCATTTTGTGCGGGAACATTCTAAATATGACCTATTTCACACATGCATGCAGAAGCCAAAACGTTTGAAGGAGTTCAATAGTTAAGCCTATTGTTAAGTCTGCTGTTACAATGGCGGCCGCTTTTCGGTGGAGGCGAAAAGCAAGGCGCCCGTGTGCTGTGCGATGTCAGTGCACGTTAAAGAACCCCAGGTGGTCGAAATTTCCGGAGTCCTCCACTACGGCGTCTCTCATAGCCTGAGTTGCTTTGGGACGTTAAACCCCACAAACCAACCAACCAACAATTTGTGACAACCGGGCAAGACGTGAACGACAGGTCTAAGATGTTGGAGCAGGCAGAGTTCCGAACACAGCGCGTGAGCCGACTTCAGTGTCCTCTTCTTCCAAGCACACTACGAACATAGGAACACCAGGTGGCATTACTCCCCTTTAAAAAAGAAAAAAAGAAACTGGAGACGGAACGCGAACGATGGGCAAAGCAAGCTAAAACAAAGATCAGCAAACGAACAGAACAGATAATGGAGGCGGGCTGAGGTGTCCTATGCAACAACGACACAAGCACATAGCACACTACCGCGGAAATAGGGTTTCGTGCAGACAAGGTTCACGACCTCGGAGCGTGGTTGCCGATTAAAGGGCTGCACAGTACCCGCTGGAAGAACTTCTTATGTCACTTCCGTGACACGGCGCAGAACTTCGTAAGGTCCGAAGTAACGGGAAATTAGTTTGTCACACAAGCCGGGCAGCCTCACTGATGTCCACACGAAAACATTCTCTCTAGAATGATATGGGACGTGTCGATGACGGAGGTTGAAGCGGCGTGCATCCGTGCTCTGCTCTTGCTGATTGTGAATGCGCGGGCAAGTTGGCGTGCTTTCTCAGCGCGCTGAGCAAACTGCTCGATGTCTAGCGTGAGTGGATGGTCATCTTTGCAGCTCGGAAGCATGGCATCCCACATCGTCCGAGCGTCACAACCGTAGACTTGGCGAAATGGTCTAAAGCGCGTCGTCTCTCGGGTGGCCATGTTGTGGGCATATGTGAAGTAGGGGAGAACCTCATCCTAGCTTTTTTGCTGCGAGTCTATGTACATTGCGATCATGTCGGCGATGGTTTTGTTGAGTCTCTCCGTGAGGCCATTCGACTGCGGGTGATATGCAGCGGTTTTTCGGTGGCTGGTATGACTAAGCTCGAACACCTCGTCCATGAGCTGGGCCATAAAAACGATGCCTCGATCGGTGAAGACTAGGGACGGTGCGCCATGACGCAACATGATTTGCTGCATAATGAACTGAGTGATCTCAAATGATGTGCCACGCTGCACTACCTTAGTTTTCGCATGCCGTGTGAGATAATCAGTCGCGAATATAATCTATTTGTTACCCGCCGATGACAGCGGAAATGTGCCCAGAAGGTCGATGCCGACTTGATCAAACGGCGTCCGAGGTGGATTAATAGGTTGAAGCAAACCCGCGGGATTAAGAGGCGGCAACTTTCGACGTTGACACTCGCGGCAGCCTCTGATGCAACGATGGACGGCGTCAGAAAATTTTAGGCCAATAATAGGCTTGACAAACTCGAGCAAATGTGTGTGCAAAACCCAAGTGGCCAGAAGTGGGCTCATCGTTGCAAGCGAAAAGGGTATCGGCGCGAAGGTCGGCCGGCACGACGAGGAGGTGTGCTCGATCAATAGTGCTGGAGTTTTGTTTGAATAAAATTTCATTCCGAAGACAGAATGCAGACAGGTTCCTTCCAAACTGGCGAGAGAAGTCAGCATCGCGACCCTCCAGGTGGTCAATGCCAGGCCGAAGGTCTGGGTCAGCTCGCTGCCGGGTCATTATGTCTAAGGCATTCACTAGTCCAAGAAAACCTCTCTCGCCATCCGTGACGTTATCAACTAATCCGACGGGTGCCCGCAAAAGCCCATCAGCATCTTCGCACTTCTGACCAGTTTTTTACACAATGGTTGTAACCAAATACTTGGAGGCGAAGGCTCCATCATGCTAGGCCCCCCGATGAGTCTCGGAGATTTATTCTTATTTATTTATTTAAAATACCCTCAGGGTACAGATGTACGTTACAGAGGAGAGGGGCGCATACAGGATATATTGTCGCGTAAACGGCGACCTTTACAGTTGCGTCCGAGGTCCAAAGCGTGGCAAAGGTTCTACGAACAGCGTCAGAGTTCAGGCTCGAGGTTAGCACACTTCTTCCTCTCACACTTCTGCGCTTCTTTGTCGTCAACGCATGCTACATTAGCCCCCCCGTGCGAAAAGCATCGTCCCGATGCTATATTGCAAGAGGGACAGAGTAAAAGGGGCCGCTATCTGGCATGAAAAGGCTTCAAGCGGACCACGTGGACCACTTCAGAACGCTTGGGACGCCGGGGCTCTGGTTCCTCGTGCGGAACGACTTCATAGTCCAGTTCACTGACGCGTCGAAGAACGCGGTAGGGGCCGAAATAACGGCGCAAGAGTTTTTCGCTAAGTCCGCGTCGTCGAATGGGGTACCAAACCCAGACAAGGTCACCTGGCAGATAGTCTGCAGTCCGCCGCCGCAGGTTGTAGCGTTGTGCATCTCGGCCTTGCTGCTGCTGTATTCGCACCCGTGCAAGTTGACGGGCCTCTTCGGCACGCTGTAGAAAAGAGGCGACGTCATCATTTGGACCTTCGTCTATGTGGGGCAGCATGGCGTCGAGCGTGGTCGTCACTTGTCGGCCGTAAACTAGGCTGAATGGAGTCATGTTGGTAGTTTCCTGAACGGCGGTATTGTATGCAAATGTTACATACGGCAATACTTCGTCCCATGTCTTGTGATGGACGTCCACATACATTGACAACATATCGGCAATGGTCTTGTTCAAACGTTCTGTCAGGCCGTTTGTTTGCGGGTGGTATGCAGTCGTGCGACGATGATTGGTGCGACTAAGAACAAGGATATGCTGGATGAGCTCTGCAGAAAATGCAGCTCCTCTGTCAGTAATGAGTACTTCTGGTGCGCCATGTCTCAGGACAATTTGAAGAACGAAAAATTTCGCAATTTCAAAAGCGGTAGCACAAGGAAGAGCAGCGGTTTCTGCGTAGCGAGTCAGGTAGTCAGTAGCTACTATAATACACCTGTTCCCACAGGTGGAAGTAGGGAACGGTCCGAGCAAGTCCATCCCTATTAGCTGGAATGGTCTGGACGGTGGCGTAATGGGCTTTAAAAGACCGGCTGGCCTCAGAGGCGGAACCTTTCGACGTTGGCAGTCACGGCAAGTTCGAACATAATGCGTTACATCGCTTGGCAAACGAGGCCAGTAATACCGTTCTTTAATTCTGGATATCGTCCGAGTGACTCCCAGGTGGCCGGATGTGGGTTCGTCGTGGCAGGCTTGAAAAATCTCATCCCTTAAGCTTGCTGGTACAACGAGGAGGTATTGGCGACTGTTGGCTGTAAAATTCTTCTTGACGAGAACGCCATCACGGAGACACAGAGAAGACAAAGTACGACGGAAAGGGCTAGGGACCATGCTGCCGGCACCTTGAAGAAAGTCGATTACCTGGCGAAGTTCGGGATCATTCCGTTGGGCATCGGCAAAATTGTCTGAACTAATTGCAGTCAGAAATGCGTCGTCGTCACCTGAGGCGTCCGAAGCTGGTTGTACAGGAGCACGAGACAGGCAGTCAGCGTCTAAATGCTTACGACCTGACTTGTAGGTTACAGTGATGTCGTATTCTTGAAGTTGTAGGCTCCACCTGGCGAGACGTGCAGAAGGATCTTTAAGGCTTGTCAGCCAACAAAGCGCGTGATGGTCGGTCACCACTTTGAAGGGTCTGCCGTACAGGTATGGTCGAAACTTTGAAATAGACCACACGATGGCCAGGCATTCCTTTTCAGTGGCAGAGTAGTTTGTCTCAGCCCTAGACAAAGCCCGACTAGCGTAGGCGATCACACGTTGTTCACTGTTCCGTATCTGTACTAGGACAGCGCCCAAACCGACATTGCTTGCATCCGTGTGGAGTTCGGTGTCTGCGGTTTCATCGAAATGTGCTAGAACTGGAGGTGACTGCAGGCGACGTTGAAGCTCCTGAAATGCGTCCATTTGCTGGTCGCCCCATGTGAACGGCATATCAGCCTTAGTAAGAAGTGTAAGGGGGGCGGCTATTTTAGAAAAGTTTTTCACGAAACGTCGATAATATGCACATAGTCCAAGAAAGCGTCGCACCTCTTTCTGGTCCCGCGGCGTCGGAAAATTGGCGATGGCAACTGTTTTTTCAGGATCCGGCAGAACTCCCGCTTGGTTCACGACATGGCCCAAAAACTTCAGCTCTTCATAAGCAAAATGGCATTTTTCGGCTTTCAGAGTGAGGCCCGACGTTTGGATGGCGTCTAGTACTGCGTCTAGGCGACGGAGGTGCTCCTCGAAATTCGGGGCAAACACAATTACGTCGTCCAAGTATACAAGACATGTCGTCCACTTCAGATCTCCAAGAACGCTGTCCATGAGTCTCTGAAAGGTTGCGGGCGCGGAGCAAAGGCCGAAGGGCATGACTTGGAATTCGTATAGCCCGTCAGGTGTAATGAAAGCAGTCTTTTCGCGGTCCCTTTCATCGACCTCTATCTGCCAGTATCCAGACTTGAGATCCATGGAGGAAAAGTATCTTGTGTTGCACAGACGATCTAAGGCGTCATCTATTCTGGGCAAAGGGTAAACATCTTTTTTCGTAACGTTGTTCAGTCGGCGATAGTCTACGCAGAAACGAAGTGTGCCATCTTTTTTCTTCACAAGTACCACAGGTGCAGCCCAGGGGCTGCGGGAAGGGCGAATGACATCGTTATCGAGCATTTCCTTCACTTGGTCTCGGATGGCAGTACGTTCTTTAGGGGAAACTCGGTAAGGCGACTGGCGGAGTGGTCGAACAGTTTCGTCTGTAATGACGCGGTGCTTTGCAAGGTGGGTTCGACCGACGCGTGATGATATGGCAAATGCATTAGAGTAGCGACGGAGGAGGTGCCGTAGTTTCTCTCGATACTTTCGAGGTAAGGCCGGGTTTATATCGTACAGAGGTTCAGTGTTGTCGGAGGGTTCTGTTGCTGAAGCGCTGGTGAAATTGCATTCATAACTAGTGTCAGTTATGGCGTCGAGATATGCGACAGTTGTCCCTCTGTTCAGATGTTGATGTTCATTGCTGAAGTTCGTGAGAAGAACATCAACTTTGCCATTTTCAATAAAAACAACTGCCCTGGCAACGGCGATGCCTCTTTCAATAAGCAGTTTCTGTTTTGTCTCGACGACACCTTCTGTATCTTGGATTGGGAGGGAACCCACGGAGACCATAATGCTTGAACGTGGGGGCACACTAACATGGTCATCAATAATGTGGAGTGCAGCGGGGAGCAGGCTGTTGGATTCGATAGCATTCTCAACTGAAAATCTCACGGACTTATTCTGCAGATCGATAATGGCGCCATTTTCAGTTAAAAAGTCCATACCGACGATGACGTCACGGGAACACTGAGCCAATACGATGAACGTCGCCAGAAAAGTTTGCCCTTGTACAGTGATCCTCGACGTGCACACTCCCGTGGGCATAATTAAATGTCCGCCAGCTGTGCGTATTTGCGGGCCACCCCATGATGTTGTGACCTTTCTGAGAGCTTTGGCGAAGTGTGCACTTAGAATTGAATAATCAGCGCCAGTGTCGACTAGCGCAGTGACGTCTACGCCATCAACGGAGATCTGCAGGTCGGCAGTTTGTTGTGTCGGGCGGCGACAGCTTCGTGGGGTTCGGTCTCGACTTCGATGCTCTGAAGGAGCGGTGGGGCGACTGTCGGCGTCGTGGTTACGTTGAGGATCAGCGGAATTTCGTAGCGGCGTCGATTCTGCTGGTGGCCGTATGTAACGAACTGTAGTTTGCAGTGAAGAACTGTCGTGGGTCTGTGGAGGATCTTGAAATTTTCGCACTGTAGCAGCCGCACCTCCAGAGGCTGCTGCATCTAGTTTCCCCTATGGGGACTTTGGAGTTGCTCCTGGCGTCCAGGAGAGCTGTAACGGCGAGGCGACGGCGATCGGAGGCGGCTTGGGCCTGTGTTGGAACGCGAAATGTATTCTGCGATTTCGCGTGGCTGCTGACCAGGCAACGGACGACGGGCATCAAAAGAAAACCCACGGAGGCCGAGTTCCCTGTAGGGGCAGCGGCGACACAGGTGTCCAGCTTCGCCGCAATGGTAGCACAACGGTTGGTGATCGGGCGTTCGCCAGATATCGGTCCTTCGGCGGCGTACGCTCGGCCGTGAAGACACATGGGCGACCGGTGCGCGAGGCTCGTAGGATGCTGTCGAAGGCGGTAGGTAGCGGCTGGTGACCGCGGCGTAGCTCAGGGTCTGGGGCAGCGGTGTAGCTACGACGGGTTCAGGCGCGGCGACGGGTGCGGGCCCGGTGACGGGTGCGTGCACGGTGACGGGTGCGGGGACACCCAGCGCCTGTTGTACTTCCTCACGGATGATATCGGAAACAGTGGCAACCTGTGGCTGTGGAGGAATCCGCAGGTATTTGGCCACCTCTTCCCGGACTATCGCCCGGATCGTATCACGCAGCGATTCTGACGAAAACTGTCCGGCTTCACCTGCACTCGCGGCGTTCATAGACACTGTAGTGCGCTGGTATTGCCGGGCGCGCATGTCAAGTGCCTTCTCGATGGTAGACGCCTCACTTATGAATTCGGCGACAGTTGTTGGTGGACTTCGCACCAGGCCTGCAAATAACTGCTCTTTAACACCGTGCATCAAAAAGCGCACTTTTTTCTCTTCCGACATGGTTGGGTCCGCGCGTCGAAAGAGTCGCTTCATCTCTTCGGCGTAGGCCGTAACAGTTTCATTCGGATGTTGTATACGGCTATTTAAAAGCAATTGCGCTTTTTCCTTGCGAAGCGTGTTGGTAAACATACGCAAGAATTCTGCCTTGAATGTATCCCACGTTCGGAGTCCGGCTTCTTGATTTTCGAACCATGTCCGCGCAGAATCCTCCAGTGCGAAGTAGACATGGCGAAGCTTCGAGTCAGCGTTCCAGGCGTTGAAGGCAGCCACCCGGTCGAACTGCTCCAGCCAGTCTTCAGCATCCTCATGTGGCAGGCCGTGGAAATGTGGTGGATCCCGCTGGTGGTTGAGCAGGACAGGAGTTGTCAATACCGGGGGATTCATCGCGCTGAGAGAAACGCTCCTTGTTGGTCTGTGGTCAGGGAGAGGACCACACTCGGGAGGCAGACCTTGCAGTCGGCGGCTGCTCTGGTGTACTGGGGTCTCCACCTTAGGGGTGCGTCCTGGGCTTGTAGGGGGCGTCCGGCTCATGAAAATCGTACCCCGCACCTCCACCAGATGTCGCGTAAACGGCGACCTTTACAGTTGCGTCCGAGGTCCAAAGCGTGGCAAAGGTTCTACGAACAGCGTCAGAGTTCAGGCTCGAGGTTAGCACACTTCTTCCTCTCACACTTCTGCGCTTCTTTGTCGTCAACGCATGCTACAATATATGTATAAAACAGAAGGTTAACACAATAAGCGTACAAATCTCTGAAAAACAAAGCGCACAAAAAAGAACGAGGCACATCCCCATTGCAAAAGCCAGCATCTCCCAGCGTTTTCCAGTACGAAACCAGTAAGATTTTCGCGCTGGTTTTGCACTGGATCTGCTGGGCGCGCTGGAGGTCTGCGATATTCACTGGAGCGGTAACGGGAAGACACTGGTTGCACTGGTGCGATGGGAGAAAAACGCTGGGTGTGTCGCTGGCATCCGCGATGCACTGGGAGAAGCGCTGTATGTGCGCTGGGGCCGAACTGGTCCCAGTGCCCCAGTATAGCCGGTGCGGCCTGCGGCGTCAACCGGAGTAGCATCCCTCAGGGGCCAACATGGAAACAGCCTCCTCGCAATCGACCATCGGGGCGCATATGAAAAATATGGTTCAAGCAAGCGCTTTTTGCTGCGAAGTCGTTGCACACCTGTAAGAAAACAAAGGCAGTATCTTTTTTCTAGAGTTTCCATGTTTCGATAGGTCGTTTCGAGCGTTTCGAGAGAGACCACGACCGCCGCGCCTCTGATATCTCATGACACACTGACGATTAACGCACAACTAAAAGTTAAATTGAATTATGTGGCCAACCATGCATAGCAAACTTCACAACTGATCTTAAGGGCACAATGATTACTGCCAAAATGTTCAATGCAAAAATATTTCAAACAGTTCCAATTTTGGGCGTGTCCGAGTGGTTGGCGTGCTGATTTTTGTATTAATGAATGCTCATTGTGCCCTGTAAGTGGTTTTGTGTATTGTGCCGAAGTCAGGCAATCAAAAAAAAAAAGTGATTGTTGCTGATTGTTGTATTAATGAATGCTCATTGTGCCCTGTAAGTGGTTTTGTGTATTGTGCCGAAGTCAGGCAATAAAGAAAGAAAAGTGGTTAGCGTGCTGAACTAGTGATTGAGTAGATGCCTAAGGACAGAGTTCGAATCGCGCTTAGTGCACTCTATTTTTTTTTACTTTTTTTATGTACCTAACTTGTTTCGTTACTTTTTACTTTTTAATTTTTATCCCACGCTTTTTTTTTCGGGCTAACAGTACCGCCAGTGCGGAACGTGCCAGTATGCCGCGTCCCAGTGCGCCCAGTTTCCAGCGTCATACTGGGACCATAATCAGGTATGGCGCTGGGGCGCTGGGACCCAGTGGCACGGGTTTTCGCAATAGGGATGTGTAATTTAGGAAGACAGCATAGGTGTAAAAAATAGCAAAATATAAAAACTATAATAAACAACACAGTATACAAGGACGATAAGCATATAACCATACATTAAGTACTACCCTATTGCCAAAACCAGTGCCACTGGGCCCAGCGCGCCAGCGCCATACCTGATTATGGTCCCAGTATGACACTGGAAACTGGGCGCACTGGGACGCGGCATACTGGGCCGCTTCGCACTGGCGGCACTTTTCGCCCGGAGAAAAAAAAGGCGTGGGATAAAAATTAAAAAGTAACAAAACAAGTTAAGAATACAAGAAAAACCTAAAATAAGTAAAAAAGAAAAGAAAAAAAAACGAGTGCACCAAGTCCGCTTCGAACTGAGTCCCTAGAACATTTCAATCACTAGCTCAGCATGCTAACCACTCGGCCACGCCGAGAACTGGGTTTTTTTGAAGTATTGTTGTATTTTATGTGATGACCCGAATTTTTAAGGTTGGGACTTCATGTTTCGCAGAAAGAAAAGAAAAAAAACGAGTGCACCAAGCGCGCTTCGAACTCAGTCCCTAGAACATTTCAATCACCAGCTCAGCACGCTAACCACTCGGCCACGCCGAGAACTGCGTTTTCTTGAAATATTGTTGTATTTTATGTCATGACCCGTATTTATAAGGTTGGGACTTCATGTTTCGCAGTCTACAGGCCATTGCTACCGCTGTAACATTTACAACTTCTTGATCATTGGAGCTTGCTGTCTGCTGTCACGACTTGCAACTAATGTTCTGGGAGCCTATGCGCGCTATTTTGTGCAATGGAATCGTTTTCCTATGTGGAGTTTGACATCGCTGGCAAATTTACCAACGCCGGCTCTTCGGTGGTGCTCTGCTACCGTGGGCGTAATTTTCGCTGTACACGGAGCTTTAGTACAAACCTTCAAGGAAAAAAGTGCGACCAAGCTTCAATACCGGCAAGCCTGTAATACCGGCAAGCCTTCAATACCCTATATTGCCTGTAACTAAACCTTATTTGTATGTAAACATTTCGTGAAGCGTTGCGATGACCGAGGGCTCGGCTGCTTCATACGCAGAGTAAGTAGCAGCGCAAAAGCTTGAGAAACACGCCAAATATTATGCATTACAAGCGCTGTATGTTGTTGTTTTTTCTCTCATGGGCCCATCGCTCGGTAAACTGCTCTCTTCCTCGTTTTAGCTTTTCTTTCTGCTGTTTATACTGGGCCGTGGTGCAGGCTACGCTCGCCTGCGATTGAGCCCGCATTGAACATTTTGGCAGTAATAATTGTGTTTGAGTGCCCTTAAGATCAGCCGTGAAGTTGGTTATGCATGGTAGCCCACATTATTCAATTCCAGCTTTAGTTGTGCGTTAATCGTCAGTGTGTCAGGAGATACAGGCACGGCGGTCGTGGTCTCTCTCGAAACGTTCGAAATGACCTATCGAAACATGGAAACTCTAGATAAAAAGATACTGCCTTTGTTTTCTTACAAATGCGCATGACTTCGCAGCAAAAAGCGCTTGCTTGAACCATATTTTTCTTATGCGCCCCGATGGTCGATTGCTAGTACGTTGTTGCCCTGTTGGCTACTCCGGCTGACGCCGCAGGCCACGCCGGCTATACTGGGGCACTGGGACCAGTGCGGCCCCAGCGCACATACAGCGCTTCTCCCAGTGCATCGCGGATGCCAGCGACACACCCAGCGTCAAAAGGCTAATCCCAGCGTTTTTCTTTCATCGCACCAATGCAGCCAGTGTCTTCCCTTTACTACTCCAGTGAATATCGCAGACCGCCAGCGTGCCCAGCAGATCCAGTGCAAAACCAGCGCGAAAATCTTACTGGTTTCGCACTGGAGATGCTGGTTTTTGCAATAGGGTAGGGAAAAAGAAAGTTTGTAGTGCGGAATAAAATTTTTCTTCTTCAGTTATACTTGTTCGGGATGCAGACAGGTTATTCCAGTCAATACCGGTGCGCGGAAGAAACGAGTTAGAATAGGCAACTGTGTTTGAATTCGGAATGTTTACCTTTTGACTGTGGTTACGGTGAAATGAAATGTAGAATGGTAGTTGAACCCATAATAAGTAGCAGGAGTAGCATGCTAGGCTTACCACCAGGCAGACATCTCCTGTTGCCATTAAAATATCTCTCTCTCTCTCTTCATAATGAGTGCAATGCTGAGTTATGGTAGTATATTGTATGAAAAAGTAAGAGACGGGATAGTTTTCTCGATAACAGCGGGAGATGTAAGTATTCTTTCATAGTAATAACGCTGGCTGTCCTTTGATAGTTATTTAAGATGAACCGGATTTTGTGCTGCCTCAATGCAGTGTATGAGGATTTATTTATTTATTCACTTTCGATACCCTCAAGCGCCGAGGCATTACAGAGGGCAGTAGGCAAGCAAACAAGGCAAGAAAGAAATTTTTTTGTTAAAGGCGGCACAACAACGTAGTTAAAATATAGCAACATACAGTAATCGAAGTAGTCAAGGAAATACCAAAACAAAGTACAGAAACAACAACTGTTACAGGTGCAAAGCATGAAACTGAACAAACAGCAGAAAAAATTAATAAAAAAACGAAAAAAAAATAACAAAGCACAAAGAAACCTACTATTCGCATCAGATAAAAGCGTCGTCATCACAGACTGACGATAAGCAACATAATCACGTATACAAGCCACGGCAGCGGGAAGGTGGTTCCACTCTTTCGATGTGCAAGGAATGAAAGAATGCAAAAAAGTGTCAGCACGGCAAAAAATAGATCCAGTTTTATGTTGATGGTCGACACGAGAAGAGCGATACGGGGTGTAGATAAAATGAGAGTGCAGTAACTGGTGATGATAAATGTTATGAAAAAAACCATCGGCGTAAAAATTTTCCATGTTGTGCGAGAGACGTTAAGGAAAGATTAGATTTCATAGCTGTGACCCTCGCGGTCGGGTCAAAATTAGCAAGTGTAAGATGAACTGCATGATTCTTAACAAGGTCTAGTAAAGTGCAAAGCGAGACTGTGATAAGTGTCCCAAAGGTGGGCGGCATATTCTAATTTAGGAAGAAGTGTTTTATAAAGTAGTAATTTAAAAAAAAAGGGGCTTTGATGAAGTTACGACGTAAATACCCTAGAATGCGATTAACGCTGGTAATAATTAGTTCGATATGCTGTTTCCAGGATAATGACGAACTGATTATAACACCCAAGTACCGGTATGATGTTACAGGTGCAATCTGAATATTATCCAAAGCGTAAGCGGAGGTAGTAGTATTTTGTCTGGAAACTCTCATTAAAGCGTACTTGCGAGGGTTTGGTTGCATTTGCCATTTTTTGCACCGAAGAGAAATGTTATTCATATTAGTCTGAAGGTAGTTCTTGTCGTCTTCGGTGCAAATTTCGCGATATAAAACACAGTCATCTGCGTATAAGTCTATGTTAGAAGAAACGGAATTAGGCAAGCCATTGATGTATATCAAAAAAAAAAGAAGTGGGCCTAGTACAGAACCTTGGGGGACACCTGATGTTAGTTCAGTTAAATGGGAATCGTAGTCATTAAGCGTTACATATTGTGAACAATTACAAAGAAAACATTCAAGCCAGGCTAAAACATTGTAATCTAGGTTTAGAGCAAAAAGCTTAAGCATGACTAGTTTGTGGTTCACCTTATCAAATGCCTTTGAAAAATCTAGTAATATTCAGTCGGCCTATGAATTTTTATCAATAATTACATGCAGAGAATGTGAGAAGAGAAGGAGTTGCGTTTCAGAAGAATAAGTTCGCCGGAAACCATGCTGGGCCGAAGTAAAAAATGAGTTTGATTCCAGGAAGTTGAATATGTTAGAATAGAGAATTGTTCCATTAGTTTGCAGGGAATGCTTGTTAGTGAAATGGGTCTGTAGTTCAAAGGTGAATATTTGTTACCTGATTTGTGTAAGGGAACCACCTTCCCTATTTTCCAGTCCGAGGACCGCGTTTCATTCTGCAATGACTGCAGAAATATTTGTGCTAAATAAAGGGATGAGTATATCTTAGTTTGTTTCAAGAGCTTTGAATTAATACCGTCGACGCTACACGATGAAGAAATTTTTGTAGAATCTATCATTTTCCCAATACCACCAGAATCAATTATAACAGGACACATACAGCAAAAGATATTGCGTGGTACAGTGCATGTCGTATTCATATTAGACGAGGTAAACCTGAGTGAAAATACTTCTTTGAGCACAACGAGCCATTCTGCTGGCTGGAGAGGCTCACCAGAGTCGTCCTGAAGTGAAACCGCATTATTTTTATTAGGGTTGACAACACTCCAAGATTTCTTTGGGTTACTTGATAGCATATTTGGCAAGGTGGTATTAAAAAAGTAAATTTTTGTGTCATGTACAGCTTTCGTATAGTCGGCTTCAGCTGCAAAATAGGCTTCCAAGCGGTCACTTCGGTTACTTGCCTTTGCGGAACGAAAAAGGCGTTTCTTTTTATTCAAGAGACGTTTAAGTATTTGGTTAAACCATGGAGATGAGATGCGTCGAACAGGCACATGTTCCTCGCTGAGTTCCTGCACTTTTGTCTTGAATAATTCCCAGTTACCCTGTACACTACGTAGTTCGAAGCCTTCCAGATATGTGTCGAAATACCTGCATAGTTGTTTGTTGATGACATTGAAGTCTGCTTTACTGTAGGAACGAATGACTTTTTGGCGCGAAACGGCCCGTGGGGATGAAACTCTTAGCTCGAAATGCAGCATGGAATGACCACCTATACCTGGAAGACATTAATGGGAAATGCTAGTTCCGGATGGGTTGTTAGGATCAAATCTAGCGTGTTAGCCGAGTCTGCGGTTTGTCTGGTCGGTGAAGTGACAAGTTGAGTTAAATAAAAGCACGCGCACAGATCTTAAATTTCTGACAATGTGATGAAGCTGGTTTTACAACAGGAATAGGGCCAGACCATGTAATTTTAGAGAAATTAAAGTCACCTACTAAAACGACCGGATGTGATGGTAAACGACAATGTTAGTCAGGGTGTCATGCAAACTGTCAAAGAACGCAGCTGCAGAATTTGAGGGCGGTAGCAAAAACCCAACACGATTCTCGTATGGCCCAGCGTGATGCAGACCCATACCATTTCCGATTCGGAAACATGCGATATCAGGAAAGAGTGGATGCTTTATAATATCGCAATCAGCGTTCCACCACCGTATCTGCCTTCTCTATCTAAACAGTATATATCGTATGTTTTGGGATCATAAAAAATTTCGCTGCCTTCAATTCTTGCCTTCAACCAGGTCTCCGTTAGAATGATTAGGTCTGCGTCAGTGGAACCTGTAAGAGCATTAAGTCGATCGCGTTTGTTCACTACACTTCTTATGTTAATAAACAGAACCTGAACGCGGTTCTCGCGACCAGTTAACTTTGATTGTTGGGTTGCTTTGCCGGGGTCAATACCAGATGAGGCGTATTCGAGTTGTGGACGAATGTATGTTGTATACATTATTAATTTTAATGATGATGGTGCAAGGGAGAAATTACGGCGAATGTATTCGAGAGTACGATTGGCTTTAGCGATGGTGGAGCTGACATGCGATTTCCAGATTAGATCACGGGTAACGATATAATTAAGGTAACGGTATGAGTTTACAGATTCTAATGGCACGGTATTCAGCATATACATAGGACTCGTCAAATTATTTCGAGATACCCTCATTGATTTGCAATTTGTTAATGTTTAATTGCATGCACCATTTACTGCATCATTCGCTAATATTATTATGGTCATTCTGGATTAATAGGACATCGAAATTATCAGCACGTTTGCGATACAAGACACAGTCATCAGCAAAAAGGCAAATTTTCAAAGAAACACAGGAAGGCAAGTCATTTATGCAAATCAAAAATAAGAGCGGTCCCAGAACCGAGCCTTGCGGAACGCCGGACCGGACTGGGAGAGTAGGTGAGTTGATTTCATTAGCATTTATAAATTGTATGCTGGACATGAGGAACGTGCGGAACCAATTAATTACAGCAGGGTAGAGGATTAGAGAGCTTAGTTTATGAAGGAGTAGTGCGCGGCTTAAATTTTCAAAAGCTTTAGAGAAATCAAGAAATACACAGTCCGTTGAAAAGCCAGAATCTATATAGGTATGCAAATCATTAGTGAAGGGGACAAGCTGAGTTTCACAAGAGAATAAGTTACGGAATCCATGCTGTGCACTTGAAAAAAAAAAGTTATTTTCGAGAACGTTACCAAGAAGTGTGTATATAATGTGCTCCATAACTTTACAAGGTACGGATGTTATGGAAATAGGCCTGTAATTGAGGGGTTCGTGTGCTGGGCATGATTTGTGAATGGGGATTACTTTAGCAGATTTCCAGTCGTCAAGTAAAATGCCAAGATTATATGATGGCGACAAAATGCACTCTAGTATTATTGATCAGAATTCTACCATGTTTTGCAAAAATTTATTATTCATCTCGTCAGTTCCACAAGATAATTTGAGTTTTAATTGACTTAATAAAGCTTTGATACCTGTTGATTCAAATATTACGGGGTCCATGAGCTGATAATTGGTAGCATTCACAACTGGAATCTGAGGGGTGGGTACAGGGGATGACAATGACTGAATGAATGTGCCAAGTACTTCTCAACAAGACAGAAAAAAAGTATTTTGATTGGACAGCCAGCAAAAAAAATGGTCGTCCGTAACGACTTTAAACGCGCGGCCATATCGGTAAAGCATACATTTCATAGTTGCCCACACAACCTCGAGGCATTCCTTTTCCATAGTAGAATACTGTGTTTCAGTGCGGAAGAGCGTGCGGCTGGAATAAGCAATGACCCTTTCCACGCCAGCTTGGTGTTGAACGAGTACAGCGTCAAGCCCTATATTGCTGGCGTCGTGGGGACTTCGGTGGCAGCGTCTTCATCAAAGTGCGCAAAAACAGGGGTAGTTTGCAGTAGTCTGCGCAGCTCCTCAAAAGCCTCCTGTTGCTCGGCGGCCCACACGAACTGTGTATCATCCCGCGTGAGGCGGGTGAGGGGTGCGGCTATCTTGGAAACGCCGGCGATGAAGCGGCGGTATACCGTACGCACGCAGACCCAGGAAACGTTTAAAACTCCTCTCCGTGGCAGGAACGGGAAAATTGGGGGCAGCTGCAGTTTTGTCGGGGTCTAGCCTAACGCCTGCGGCACTCACAAGATGGCCGAGAAACCAACTCTTTGTAGCCATAGTGGCACTTCTCGCTCTGGAGCGTTAAGTCAGCTGACCGGAGCTCCTCTAATACTGCGCACAGACATTCGAGGTGTTCTCCAAAGGTTTCAGAGAGCACTACAACGTAGTCGAGATAAAGTAAACAGATTTGCTATTTGAAGCCGGCGAGAACGGTGTTCATCATGCGCTGTAAAGTAACCGGCGCTGAATATAGGCCGAAAGGCAGCACTTTGAACTCGTACAGTCCATCTGGAGTGAAAAAAAGTTGTTTTTTCGTGATTCCGCTCATCCACCTCAATCTTCCAGTACCCGCGCTCTTCAAGTCAATGGAGGAAAAGTACTGGACGCGACGAAGCTTGTCAAGCAAATCGTCGATACGGGGCAGCGGGTAGACGTCTTTTTTAGTGATGTCGTTCAACTTTCGATAATCAAAACAAAAGCGAAGGGAACCATCCCTTTTCTTTACCATCATGACAGGGGATGACCACAAGCTAATAGATAGTTGCATGACGCCATCACAAAGTATCTCCTGAATTTTTGTCTGAATCGCTTCACGTTCCGTCTTTGAGATACGGTACGACTGCTGGCGGATAGGGCGGGCGTCGTCAGGAGTAATGATGCGGTGCTTCACAAGAGGCGTTTGTCGTACTTGCGATAAGGATGCGGAATAAGAGCTGTACTCTATTAGGAAGGCTCGTAGCTCACGCTTCTGAGTGTCCGAGAGATCCGGACTAATATCAAGACGGTCAAGGGGCGGGTGCACAGTGCTAACAGTCCAAAACATAAAAAAATTCTGAAACATTCGCTAAGGCGTTAGCGAATGCGATGGCAGAAGCACGAAAGAGATTTCGGGGTTCGTTGGTAAAGTTAGTCAACAGGATCTCCGACCGGCCGTCATGGAGGTGAATGAGGCTTCGCGCTGTACAGATACCGTGGGTGAGCAAAACAGACTGGTTGCCTTCCGCGACCACATGCCCGTCACGCAGTTCGTCGTAAGTAACAGCCACAAGAACACTGATGTTTGGCGGAATCGAAACGCTCTCGGCTGAAATTCGAAGGGCGGCGCGGCTTTGGCGATTCTTGGTGTCAGTATCAGCAGCTTTCTCGGTCGAAAATGTCACTGTGCTCTTCCGGAGATCGATAATAGCTCCATACTCCCGGAGAAAGTCAACGGCAAGGATTAAGTCATGGGAGAAGTCAGGTGTAACGAGGCCGCTTACAATGAAAGTGGAGCTGCAAATTTCAACTCTTGCCGTGCACAGGCCACTATGAGTTATGACATCTCCGCCAGCGGTGCGAATCAGCGTGCCAGACCATTGTGTCATTACTTTTAAAAAGCGCCGCTAGCTTCCCGCTTATAATCGAAAAATCAGTGCCAGTGTCCACCAATGTACTATGCTTATAGCCGTCGAGAACCACAGGTGTGTCCAGCGAGAATCGATCTTCATGCGTAGGAACTGTCGTCGGTGCCATAAAGTCGCGATCGCTCACAACTCTCGTTGTCAGGAGGTCTTCCGTCGCGTCGATTGCAAGCGGCCTCGCCCCGGGGGTCGCTGTCGCGAGTCACACCTTTATCAGTTTCGTTGTAGCGCAAGATGCACCGAGATCTGTCTCGAAGGTTCCGGCCACTCGGGTGTCTTTCCACAATGTTCCAGCCCGTGCTGGTAGCTATTTGCGACGTTATCTAGATTGTTCCGTGCAGCCTTTAAATTGAGCATTGACGAGTGTGGTGGGCATTCTTTGTTCGACGATCGACGAGCACGTTTGTTTCTATCGCCGCCGCCGAGTTGCTTAGTTCTTTTGAGGGCGCAAGTCTGCCCAAATAAAGTTTCTTTATTGCCATCATCGACCCTTCATTTTTGTCGTCGACCTCGTCACCACTACGTGACACCTGGTGGAGGTGCTGCCTTTGATCCTTCAAGCTAAGATCCAAGCCGTGTTCCTGTCGCCCTGGAAGACCAGCCTACACGTCACCGAGCGAGCCGCCGACTTCAAGGCCTACAACCCGAACACGGTCTGCTGCCTGACCCCATTCGATCTCGGAAGGCATCGACGCTGACAATGGCCCAGCCTACAGCACCGGTTGTTTTCGTCCAACCCCGTGAGCCCCCCTGCTTCCATGGACGCCCGGATGAAGATTCTGGAGACTGGATGGACCTTCTCGACCGTGTGGCAGAATTCAACGGCTGAAACTACGCTGCGAAACTCAGGCAGGTCTACTTTGTTCTTCAAGGACATGCCCGAGTTTGGTTCGAAAATCATGAGGCAGCTATGAAGGATTGGGACATTTTCAAGGAAGCGTTTTTGACTGCCTTTTCAAGCGTCATCCGAAAGGAAAGAGCCCAGGCCCTCCTTCAGTCAAGACTTCAACTTCCTAACGAGCCTGTCCTGGCGTACGTTGAAAAGATGAAGCGCCTTTTTAGCCGCGCCGACCCTAACATGACTGAAGGTGAGAGAGTCAAATTTTTAATGCGAGGCGTCAAAGAATCGCTTTTTGCAAATCTTGTCCGATATCTGCCAAAAACCGTGGCGGAATTTGAAACGGAAGCGTCTGCCATCGAAAAGACGTTGTATACCCGGATGCTCCACTACAAGCGACCACTTCAGCCAGACTACTCAAGCCACTACACCAGTGCATCTGCAAGTGGAGAGAACCTTCGGGCCCTCATCCGGGAGATCGTGGGAGAGGTGCTCCGCCGATTGATGCCATCATCGCAACAACCACAGGTGGCGACGCTCGCGGACGTCGTCCATGAAGAAGTCCAGCAGACGCTGGGCTTTCCTCAAGCAACGGCTGCGACTGTTTCAGCGCAAGAGGCAACAGCAATGAACTACGCTGGTGCATTACGTCGCCCTGCGCCCCGACGTGATGACTTACCGAGCCCACGCCGCTACCGTCCTGTTCCTGAAAACCGCCCCTTGGCCCCCGCCCGCCAAGCCTACCAACGACCCCCAAACCCCAGGAAGTGCGACGCCTGGAGGACTGCAAACAACCGGCCGTTATGCTTCCACTGCGGTGAGGCCGGCCACATTCTGCGCCACTACCCGTACCGATGAATCGGTCTCCGTGGATTTGCAGTCGACGCTCCACGACCACGCCCAGGTGAGCGACCACAAGAAATTGTCAACTGTCTGCGTAGCGGTCAGATTGCACCACCAAGCCGTCGGGTCAGATCTCCATCGCCGTACAGGGCCCGCTTTGAGTCGCCAGGCCATACCTATGAAGAGAGTATGCGCGGAAGGTCCCCAATCCCGCGCAGAGGAAACTAAACAGAGCAACCTTTGGAGGTGAGGTTGCTCAACGGCAAAAAGACGAACATCGTCCGCCGCCGACGACCACTAATGACGGCGCAGCCATTTCACCGCCGCTCCACAGGACGACATCGACGACAACACGACCAGACTGCAAGCAGACAAAGCCGCCCAGCGAAGTAACAACGGTATGCCCCGGCCATGACCTGAGGAAACGACGGAGCCGAGATCGGGCACTAAAGCCCACGTGCAATGCGAGGATGCGAACAAGTGACCTTGAAGTTGATATCGACGGTCGCAGAGTCACTACCCTTGTAGACACCGGAGCTGACTATTCAGTCATTACTGGACCGTTAGCCTCTAAGCTCAGAAACGTTACCACCGCTTGGGATGGCCCGCTGATTCGCACAGCAGGTGGCAACCTGATTACTCCATCGGGACGATGCACTGCAAGAATAACCGTAAATGGGCGTACTTACCCCACCAGCTTCGTGGTCTTGCAGCAGTGCTCCCGGGACGTTAGTTTAGGCATGGACTTCCTAAATGAACATAGAGCTGTCATCGACCTGCGATCCAAGCTCATCAAGCTCTCTGCAGACAAAGCCATCCCTGCTACGACGACGTCGATGCAACAAATCCCTCTAAACGTCCTCGATGAAGAATTGACCATCCCGCCCCGATCAAGCATCGCAGTCTGCGTAGGTAGCACAAACATCGAAACCGCTGAAG
>JAJIZL010124689.1:371319-403900 GCA_023969395.1 Amblyomma maculatum | reverse complement strand
AAACCGCTGAAGGCATCGTCGAAGGAAACATCCAATTGCTTTTAGAACGAGGCGTCGGCATCGCAAGAGGCATCACGAGAATTCCGGAGAGGTCAAGCTCTTGTTCTGGTAACAAACTTTACCGAAGAATACCGGCATCTCACAAGGGCACGATGATCGCGTTTCTCGACGAATTAGCGGACCTCAAAGATGTACTCGCCCTCCACGACCAAACGCTGGAAGACGCACCGGACCTATTCCGTAAGCCCACATTTGACATCAACCCGGCATTGACCCACAACAGGAAAGACCAGATTCTCAGTTTGCTTCGAAGCTACGGGGAGTGCTTCTCATCGTCATCGAAGGTACGACAAACACCACTGGCCAAGCACCGGATAATAACGGACGAACACGCCCGACCTCTGCGCCAAAGCCCTTATCGTGTATCGCCGCGAGAACGCCAGGCCATTCGCGATCAAGTTGAGGAAATGCTGCGTGATGACGTAATCCAGCCATCAAACAGCCCCTGGGCAGCACCAGTCGTTTTGGTGAAGAAGAAAGACGGCACACTTCGCTTCTGCGTTGATTACCGCCGCTTGAATAGCATAACGAAGAAGGATGTCTACCCGCTTCCCCGCATCGACGACACTCTCGACCGGCTCTGCAATGCAAGGTACTTCTCATCGATGGACCTGAAAAGCGGATATTGGCAAATTGAGGTCGATCAAAGAGATCGCGAGAAGACGTCATTCATAACACCGGACGGTCTTTTTGAGTTCAAGGTGATGCCATTTCGCCTCTGCTCCGCACCAGCCACATTTCAACGAGTAATGGACACAGTCCTGGCAGGCTTGAAGTGGCATATTTGTTTGGTATATTTGGACGACGTTGTTGTCTTCTCGTCAAACATTAAAGACTACCTAAACGACTACAGACAGTGCTGGAAGCCATCAAGTCATCGGGACTAACGCTAAAAGCAGAGAAGTGTCACTTCGCATACGAAGAACTCCGGTTCTTAGGTCACATCGTTAGCAAGGACGGTATTCGCCCAGACCCGGAGAAAACAGCTGCAATCGCACAATCCCCACCGCCTGCCGACAAGAAAGCTGTGCGCCGATTCCATGGGCTGTGCGCTTATTATCGACGATTTGTCAAACTTTTCGCGGATCGCCGAACCGCTGACGCAGCTTAGAAAGGCTGATGTACCTTTTAAATGGGAAGCGCCGCAAGGAGAAGCCTTCGACAAACTTAAGCGCCGCCTGCAATGCCCTCCTGTACTTGGCCACTTTGATGAAAACGCCGAGACCGAAATTGACACCGACGCGAGCAGTGTGGGCCTAGGAGCCATTCTCGTCCAGAAGAGCGCCGCACAGGAAAAAGCAATCACCTACGTTAGCAGGTCCCTCACAAATACCAAAGTCAATTACTCGACGACCGGGAAGGAGTGCCTTGCGATCATCTGGGCTACTTCTAAGTTTCGTCCATACCTATACGGCCGACCATTCAAGGTTGCTAGCGACCATCATGCGCTCTGCTGGCTGGCTAATTTTAAAGATCCCTCCGGCCGCCTTGCCAGATGGAGCCTACGACTTCAAGAATTTGACTTGACTGTAGTGGGCCGGAAGCACTCCGACGCAGACTGCCTATCACGCGCTCCCGTCGACGCTCCCCCGAAGGACGATGACGATGACGCCTTTTTGGGACCGGTAAGCGCCAACAGTTTCGCAGAACAACAGCGATCAGACCCTGAGCTGAAAGCGCTAGCCGATTACTTAGAAGAAAAGACCACTTCCCCTCCTGGTGTGTTCAGGCGACATTTATCATCGTTCGCGTTAAGCAATGGCCTCCTAGTGAAGATCTTTGCAACCAACCAGACCGCGCAGCTTCTTGTAGTGCCTAAAAACCTCCGGCAGGAAATTCTGCAGGCGTTGCACGATGAGCCCACAGCAGGCCATCTCCGATTTGCGCGCACGTTGCGTCGAATCCAGAAGTATTACTGGCCGCGACTGCCTGCCGAAGTTGCCCACTACGTGAAGACGCGTAGTGAGTGCCAACGACGCAAGACGCCGCCGATCAGAGCAGCAGGACTAATAAACCGATTCCGCCCCCAATCCTGCCCTTTCAACAAATTGGGATGGATCTCCTCGGCCCCTTTCCATCTTCGTCTATGGGTAAAAAGTGGACCATCGTGGCCACTGACTACCTTACCCGTTACGCCGAAGCAAGAGCAATACCAAATGGTACCGCGGCAGAAGTCGCCAAATTTTTTGCCGAACAAATTCTCTTGCGACATGGCGCCCCAGAAGTGCTCATCACGGACAGAGGAACGGCGTTTATGGCGGAGTTGACGCAAGCCATCTTGGAATACAGTCATACAAGCCATTGACGAACAACTGCGTACCATCCCCGGACCAATGGCCTTACGGAGCGCCTAAATAAAACTATCGCGGACATGATCGCCATGTACGTCGACGCTGAACACAAGACCTGGGACGCCATCTTGCCGTACGTGATCTTCGCGCATAACACGGCAGTCCAGGAGAAGACCAGAGCGACACCGTTTAAGCTTGTGTACGGCAGGGAGCCCACGACGACGCTCGACGCAATGCTGCCGCACGTAACCAGCGAGGACAACCTTGACGTCGCCGCCTACCTGCAGCGTGCAGAGGAAGCCCGACGACTCGCACGGCTGCGTATTAAAGACCAACAGCGCACCGACAGCCGACGATACAATTTACGACGACGCCACGCAGAGTACAATCCAGGAGACCAAGTGTGCGTTTGGACACCAATTCGCCGGCGCGGATTAAGTGAAAAGTTTTTGGGTCGATCACTTTGGGCCGTACAAAATCATTCGCCGCTTCGGACCACTGGACTATGAAGTCATTCCCGACGGACCGTCAGCATCACAACGGCGACGCGAACGCCCAGAAATTGTACATGTTGTACGACTGAAGCCATATTTCGCGCCTTAAAGAATCTGTGGTGTTTAAACTTTGCAGTGTTTATGTTCAAGTTTCTGTGTTTTGGAGCATCGAGGCGATGTTTTTTTAAGGGGGAAGTAATGCCGCGAAACCTTCAAAACTGTATTTGTTGTTTTTTAACAGCCGCCGGCAGACAGCCGGCCGGCATACTCTGATTCTGGACCGCGTATCATTTCCTTAATCTTTGTTTGTTAATGCTCGATGTCGCGAGTCACACCTTTATCAGTTTCGTTGTAGCGCAAGATGCACCGAAATCTGTCTCGAAGGTTCCGGCCACTCGGGTGTCTTTCCACAATGTTCCAGCCCGTGCTGGTAGCTGTTTGCGACGTTATCTAGATTGTTCCGTGCAGCCTTTAAATTGAGCGTTGACGAGTGTGATGGGCATTCTTTGTTCGACGATCGAGGAGCACGTTTGTTTCTATCGCCGCCGCTGAGTTGCTTAGTTCTTTTGCGGGCGCAAGTCAGCCCAAATAAAGAGTTTCTTTAGTGCAATCACCGACCCCTTCATTTGTGTCGTCGACATCGTCACCCCTACGTGACATTATCTACACAATTTGGACGTAGGTAATCCGTGGCAAAAGGTGTCGGATGTGCGGATGCTACCGAAGACCTCAACGCTTGAAGCTCTTCGCATACAATGCTAGCTACAGAGCCGACCATCGGCTGGGGAGCACCGAAAAGCGTCTGGAGCTCTTCGGGTAAAGCTGAGCGGATGATGTCGCGTAGGTTCTCGGTGGCCCGAAGGCCGAAAGCGGCTCCGCAACCGAAGCGGTGAGCACCGGCCTGTCGTCGGTGGTAGACCGCTGCTGGAGCATCCTCTTCATTCTGGCAGCTTCAGAAAGAAACTCGGCAACCGTGCTCGGTGGAATACGCACGAGGCCAGGGAACAGTCGCTCTAACACCGCGCAAGATGTGGCGTATCTTTTTGTATTCGGTCATGGCCGGGTCAGAACGTCAGAAGAGCCGGGTCCTGTCCTCCACGTACATCGTCATAGTCCCATAGTGCATCTGCATACGAGACTGTAAGCCCTTTCAGCGCATTCTCGCCGATCCACGCTGGTGCAGGTCTCATGAATGCGTCGGCAGAATTCGCGCCACGATGTGGGGCGTCTTCTCGGTTTTCGTACCATGTACGAGCGCCATCGTCCAGGTTGAAGAAGATGTTGCGAAACTCGGCGGCGGCGTCCCACTGATACAACGAAGCGACCCGATAAAACTAGACGAGGCAGTTTCCGACGTCTTCGGTCTGACTTCCGTCGAAGGGCTGGGGCAGTCGTGGGTTCTGCAGGGTGTAGTACCTTGGAGCTTGCATAACAGTTCGAGGGACGGCTGCAGTGTTTAACTCCAACGGCCCGTGCTCAGGGGCCAGGCCTTGATTCCTCCGACTAGTACGGCGCACAGGGGTGTCAACTGGCACAGGAGTAGAGTCCTGGGCGTGCGGTGGTCTACGGGACTTGTACTGGGATCGATACATAGCGCCGACACCGAAGTATGTCGCAGAAAACAGGGCAAGACGCGAACGACAGGTCTCAGCTGTAGGAACAGGCAGAGTTCCGAACACAGCGCGCGAGCCGACTTCAGTGTCCTCTTCTTCCAGCCGCACTAAGAACATAGGAACACCAGGTCGCAATATATTTACACTTAACGTTAGCTTTCCATCTAAAGCACAGCGTTTCACTTTAACAGCAATTAATTAACACTAATTCGGGTCGATAACTAGCATAGCTCATTTTCACTCAATTTAAGCTTTTTAAAGGCGTTGTATTACGGAGATTAAGTGCCAAGTCGAGCCGGGAAAGCAAAAAGGAAGGGGAAATCAAAGTGTTTGCGATCCGTTGGACTTAATCTGGTGGTGCCTGTGTCGCTTTCCACTGGCTGTGCGAGCCTGGCCTCTCAGATCTGCCAGAGGATCTCTGTACTCACTTTACGGGAGTAACAATATGACTCCATGCAATAACGCAAAAGGTGATTTCAAGTTCATATTTACCATTATTCGTAATTATAAGGATCGCTAACTAGCTCAAAGCATTTGCACTCATCTATACTCTTCATCAGTATATAACGTTATCATATTGCCCAAACTTTGGTTTTATACGAAAAAATTAATTGACGAAGAGTAATGCAAATCGCTAACTAGCACAGTGACATTATGCTTGTCCTAAGCTTTCCACCTGTATATGACTCGATGCAGGTGTGAAAAGTTTGGTTTAATTTCAATTTACAAATTATCGCCTAATTTTACCCAGTACGTCGTCAGCATAGTGTATAACTGACATATAAATCAAGATCATGGTTGATTACGTGACATATATAGTATGCTTAGACACGTAGCCTGACAGTAGATTGGTTGGTTGGTTGGTTCATAGGAAGGGAAAGGCGCAGTATCTGTCACGCTTGCTCTTTGGACACCTGAACCGCGCCGTAAGGGAAGGGAGGAAGATGGGAGTGAAAGTGGAAAGAGAGAAAGAGGAGCCGCAGTGGAGGGCTGCGGAGTAATTTCGACCACCTGGGGATCTTTAACGTGCGCTGACATCGCACAGCACACGGACGCCACTTCGTTTCGCCTCCATCGAAACGCAGCCGCCGAGGCCGGGATTCGATCCCGGGAACTCCGGCACAGTAGTCGGGCGTCTTACCACTGCACCACCCCGGCGGGGCTGACAGTAGAGCAATAAACTAATTTCCGCTTTGACCTCTGGTGTCAAAGTTTAAAGTACCAGCCTGAGTCGTTTTCGGAAGTTTTACCCTTGTGAGAAGAGTTAACGCTAAAAAGATACACACAGACAAAGTCAGAGGCAAAACTAGATCTGGTATACGAAGTAAAAAACCTTATCAAGTGACTCAAAAGTGCCTGGAGTATAAAGCTTGCCTCAAAGCTAAATTTACATTAATGGTCTCTACTCAGACGGCTCTAAGAACCCAACCGGTTCATAAATGTTACTTTTGGAATTATCAATTCTTTTATCGCAATTTTCAAAACGTTTATGCACTACTGGAGTGCTGACCTACTCGAGAAAACACGCGCTTTGACTCAATGCTGCGGCCGGCCGGCGAGCGCCAAGGAAGAAAAGCGTGTCGTGCTCAGCGCTCGCAGCTGCCAAGCGAGGAGAATCGAGGAGGGAAGAGCGGCGCGAAGGAGTGGGTCTCTACTTTAAAATTATCAAGGGGATTTAGCTTACACGAGATTTTAGCGCCAGCATGCAGCGCAGTCAGGAAAGCCGACGATCGTACTGCGCTTCCGCATGAAAAATGGCGCGCTGACAGTGCAACCAGCCCAGGAGAGCACGCGATCGTACTCCGCTGTCGCAGTACAGATGAAGCGCACGCATTATAAAAGGTGCGCCAAATATCTACCTGGCTGTATGACTATGCTAATGAACAGCTGTGTCATCGATCAGGAGAGAAATTGGCGGAGTGAACAAGCAGTGTTAAAAGCGCTAAATTACGAGGTTCGACCTAAAAGTTGTTACGATAGCACCTTTAACTTCGGTTTTTTATTTTATGAAATTTCTGCAATAGCAGCTCCTTCAACCGAAAACCCAGCAACGCTCAGAGGATGGTGGAGAAACATGGAATGAATAATGTAGTATGCCCTGAAGTTATGTTGGGAATGCCACTGTTTGCCAATTCTCTTCGCGGCTTTTCGCGGAATGAAAAAGCGGTGCTATCATGACAGCTAGTTCTTGGGGCCAAGGTTAGGCGTCTGCTTAATAAAACAAATATTTTGATAATCTTAAAATATTGATGTTATTATTACCGGGGCATCACTGCTCGTCTCAAACGCATGAATCAATTCGTACGAGCCAAAATTCCTTCAAAGGGTACCCCTCTAACATCCCTGAAACAAATCACCCTCGTTGCCTATGAGTTGTGTGTTAGCCTTGCATGCATGGGACGCGGGTTCGGACCACGAAGACGGTAAACACATTATAAGAAATCTTTATATTTATAGCTAATTTTGCTTTTGTTTGGCCGTCATCCAACTTGTTGTCATTATCTGATGAAGTGTATAGAACGCCGTAGCAGAGGTCATGTTGTTGTCACATATAGACGATGCAGATCAATAAGGATTTTTCGCAACCAGTGCATGACTGCGGGCGTCCACCATTCCCATTTTGCAAGCTAATAAGCTCGTAAGGCTGTCATGCAATTCTCAAATTTATAAGCACCTGAAAGAGATCAGTAAAACAAGTAATAATTTCGCTTTTCACCAATCATTAGAGTTCGCCTAATGTTATTTCTTTCAGCAAGAAATAACTCGGGTCAGAGAGGAGGGTGGACATAAAGATCCGCCTTTAAGGCATATTACGTGACAGCCTTAACAGCGTCCGTCCGCCGGTTACCTTACGGAGATCCTCGTTCGCGCACAATTTTCGAACTCACTTATTGACTGGTCCCTAATTTTAACCTGTTATTTCACTCTTGTTCTCCTGCGTATGGCTTTAAGTTATGCACAATTATGCGAAAATCTACCCGACCTAGATATAAAGCTCAGCCTAAGGCAAAGCATGGTAGCATGCCTAACCAGGAATGCAAGAGTCCTGAAAGGATCCATTTTTTTCTCCCTCCCATCTGAATAAGCGCTGGCAGCTACATTGTTACTTGGTAATGTGACCCTTAGAGAAAATTAGGGGCTGGCATTGTCACTTGCCACCATCTACCCCTTGGCAGGGTCATGCACTTGATTTTTTTGCGTTTCCGTCACAGATAAACCCGAGCCTAGATTTTCCCTTTGACAGAGTCTCTGCACTATTGCGTTAGGTTGCAAACTAAGAAATTTACCATAAGCAGCATGACTAAATACCAAGTAGATTAAACTCAAAAATATCATTATTTTGCAAAGATTTCCGTAAAACTTTATAGCCCGTAAAATTGTGCTTTCGCACTGTAGTGCTGTTATCCAGCTACTTTTTCTCGTAACAGTGATGGTACAGCCGCCCAAATCATTAATTGGCACGCGTTAAATAAATTGGTTCACAGGAAGGGAAAGGCGCAGTAACTGTCACACTTGCTCTGTGGACACCCGAACCGCGCCGTAAGGGAAGGGAGGAGGGTGGGAATGAAAGTGGAAAGAGAGAAAGAGGAGCCGTAGTGGAGGGCTACGGAGTAATTTCGACCACCTGGGGATCTTTAACGTGCGCTGACATCGCACAGCACACGACGCCTCTTCGTTTCGCCTCCATCGAAACGCAGCCGCCGCGGTCGGGTTCGAACCCGGGAACTCCGGCACAGTAGTCGGGCGTCTTACCACTGCACCACCCCGGCGGGGCTGGCACGCGTGAGAGCATCATTTTCTGCGCTCCTGCGCCTTACGGCGAATACAACCTGCCTGAAGGCCACGAATAAGCAAGGGCATGGTGAGCCATCGCTTATGATTGGACTTATAGCGTGTTAACTCATCTGTAGAGCTAAGAATTACAGAACATGTGGCGTCACGCACGCCAGTTAAAGATCCACTGAAACGGCCACCAAGGCGCCACTGACAAACGTGTTCAGTGTGTAGAACAAATCCTTTTGAGCATTAACCCCAAGTATAACTCCTTAAAACAAAGCCAGTGATTTATTATAATTTTTTTAAAACAGCCTTGCTTGGCGGTGTCGCATGGAACTATTTCCTTACACCGTGACGTCACGGGTGAGTTGACAGGCAAGGCTGCCATTCGCTGCGGCCACTGCAGCCATGACGTCACAGACACACTTCCGGTAGCTGCGAAAGTCGTCTGCTCGTGCGCTGCTCGAGCTCTGTGCGGGCTGTTCCACAGCTCGCCGCCCTTATCGGTTAGGCGGCCATTGCCCATCAAGCGCAACAACCGAAGCGACGCACTGATCGGTGGAACGAAGCTGCACATTCAAATATCTTATTTGTATAACGTGGTTTCAGGAGTACCGGAGTGTCGTCCGACGAGGCGTCAACAGCACGGTCAAGCACCGCACGATGGCAGCACCTCCTCGACCACCGTAAACACCGCCGCTGTGGCCCCTCCTCCCGCGTACCGTACGCGAACGACACGGCGGATCGTTAGCACCGATGTCCGAAATAAAGCATGCTAAAATTTGTTGGCGTCTAGAATACTGAGCCGAATATCAAGTATGAAGCCCTCGTGAGGTTCGCTGACCAGCAGCAAATTGCTGGTAAGAGCGATAGCCGTGATACAAGCAAGTTTCTGCTCAAGCTAGCTGCCGCTGGTGCATTTCGGCTCATCCGATCTGCTCGTACTAGCTCTGCAATTATTGCGTCGCCACAGGTAATCGTATAATTATTTTACTATTGCAGGATAGGATTCACTATAAGGCAGTTTCATAAGTAGTCGATTTATGACAGCGTTGATGAGCTCCAAAGCGCCAACCGCCGCGGCTTCGAAGCGAAACAATTTAGGCCTAGCGACGACTAGGAACGGTCACGCACGGCGCCGTCGTTCACCGCGCTCGCGCGCCCCACCTCCGCGTTAATTGTGTAACGTACCTCAGCCTGCTCGCGAAATCCAGTGCTGCAAGCGTTGCAAACTCGTGTACTTTCTTAGCTAAGGCCGCGCATTTATTTACGTTCTGCTCAGCTACAAGCCGTTCAAACGGTACTGCAGCCAAGACAAGGCTTCATTGCGCAGTAGCTGCGCTGTCGGCCGTAATCGAAGACGTCGGGCGGCATCATATTATATACATCGATCTTTAAACGTGATACAGTGGGCAAATGAATAACTTTGTGAAGCAGACCCACCAGTACGTTTCGTGCACTCGGGCGCCGACGAGTAGCCTCCGTCAACCGACGCCGCCATAACCTCGGTTAACGACGAAAGCCGAGGTCGCCAAGCTCGGTTTGCGATAACCGCGGTTAGTTGTGCAACCATGGTTTGGTCTGCCGTGTAACACGGGCTAACCGTGGGTTCGCGGTTACACTAACCGTCACTGCGCGAACTGGCGAACTCCTCAGGCGTGTGCGAGCGAGGACAGGTTGACGCGAGTACGCCAGCGAGCGAGTGCGCGGCAACCGGAAGTTCGTCGAAGTGACGTATGTCGGGGCGGAGCTTTGAACTTGCATGTATATTTTATTTTTTTTCGGCGTACGGCGTACGAGTTGAGAGGAAAAATTGGAAGGGTCATTTTTAATCGCCGATATCTCTGGTGTTGCAGAAGCTAGATCGAAAATTTTTTGCGGGAAAATGATGGGTGGCTCAATATCTATCGGTGTTATGGCGTTGTTTACCATTCTTGGTGACCCATTTCAGTGGACCGTTAAAGATATGGGCGGCTGTACCTTGCCTCTTCAAAATCTCATTCCACTAAGAGTCTAACTGCGCTTCATTCGCTGAAGTCACAATCAGGTCATTTGATTTGACCTGTATTTATTCAAACCAAGTAAAATCAAAACAAATTTTATTTTTCTTTACAGAAACTAGGAGATTGGAGCAGCGACAAAAAGCTGCTGCGGTCAGCAGCTCGACGAGGCGACTAACCTATTCTTAAGAGCAGTATTGACACATCTAACAATGTCTCATATAAAATCAACACAAAGGCGCCTTGATACTTTATTCGCCAGCGCCTATGCACAAGTAAAAGAAATCAAAAAATAAGACTACAAACGCATCATTTAAGCTACAGAAAAAGTAATTAGGCTAATAAAGTAAATAATATCAAAGAGCAATTGTTTCAGTGGTTTTATGGAGGTTTGGTAACATCAATAGACCGGTGTGCAAAATTCTCAGGAGGACTGGAAGCGTGTAGGACACATAATAAAGGGAATACGTTCTGGTGGGAGTTGGTATATGTACCATATATCCGTATGACGTGTATCATATGTGATTAGATTTTACTGAAGTGTGGAAGTATTTGGAAGAATTGAGTTATTTAATGCGCTGTAATACGATATTGTCAGCAGGTGGTTATAACACTCCGAAACTGTATGATTGCCAGTGTCTAATGAGATCTTTTGCGTGAGGGTATAAATGTTTTTGCTATTATTCCGATTGCTCTCTTTTGTGCAAGCAACGTTAGACGACCTACCGACATCAATATAAGTCCTCGCTTTAAACAATGACCTAACGGCTGCGTGTCTAAATAAGGGTTCAACGGACTTGGAGGGTTGGATGCAAATCTTTTCCTCCATCACAAAGATAACTACAAGTTGCCACCTGCTATTAACTCGTGCATACCTTGTAGTCTTGTGGTGTAACAAAAATTATCAGTGGCTTAGCTCTGCTATGCCTGGATATACGTAGCGTAAAGTTACGGTTATGCTTGGTGTTGAGTTTAAACTTTCACTCAGTTTTATCGTGTGTTCAGTGCGCCGACGAGTCTAGGAATCACTTTCTTCATCCTCCTCGTCCTCTTTCTCATTTTCCTCCGGCTGCTATAGCTGTTTAGCGGCAGCCGTAGCACGTAGTTGAGTTTCCTCGCGACGTCTTTTCGCTAGGTGTTCTCCTCGTTCTGGGAAGCTTCAGCCTTCCGAGCTCTCTCGCGGCCGCTCTGAGAAAATGTCTTGTCGTGACGATACATCGAGCCCCCTTGTCGAACACCACCAGAATTTCATTGAATGCATTAAAGTTCGTCGGCGTTCTATGGAAAACCAACTAGCCCGACAGCTTGCCCTCTTCAAATTTTATACTTCGTCTACAGGAAAGGAAAGGCGCAGTATCTGTCACTCGCGGAATCCTGCTATCATTCTCACTGTAGAGAAGGGGAATTATGAAATGCGTTTCACGATCAGGGGCGTGGCGCAGTAATACATCCAAAAAATATAACCTTACCCAAGGATTATCCACTAGACTCGCACGGCATTTGATATTTAAGCATATATAATGAGGATGGGGTTCCATTTGACATAATTAACCTTATGTGCCTCCACTGTATATGGCGCTCCAGAGTGGCAGGCTATGACTGTGACAAGGGATGCCAAACCTGCTCGAACTTATTTTCGAGGCAGTATGGAGTGGTTTATTGCCATTCAAAATGTGGCTGCAGAACCTCCTAAATGGCTTTCTTTGTTGTCGCTACGGGAGTTTTAAAGCGACGAGGCTAGTCTAATACTGGCTCATCATGACAAGCATTCATGTACATAGCCTTAAGTGTATTTTTTCATCTCATGATCAGAGTTTCTTTCGTGTTAAGGCGTGTGCCAAAGCCAGGGATTAAAGCACAAAAAAAAAATCAGGGGCGTTGCGCTGTGGTCAAGCGGCGGGCTGGGGATCCAAGAGATGGAGCTGTGATTCCCCGTTGGAAGACAAGATTTAAATATTAATTTTTTGAGTATTAATTCCATGGTGATTTTGGCATGAGTCTTCGGGTTGGTAGCTTCGAATTTGGTGCCTCTCACGCAAAACTCGGCTCTGACCCACGTAGTGTAGCTTTACGCTACAAAATCCGAGATCTAGGTAGAGCTTGGCCAAGCCGCCCGCCAGCTAGCAGTTGTCCGCCATGCCCCGTGAAATTTAGCTGCAAACCCCAACTGCGAAAACGCTGAGAACTCTGCGCAGGGTTTTCTCTAGAATTGCTTCATTAAATCTACCCTGGTACAACTCTCGCTTATGATTTTGTGTTTAATAAATTTTATGTCGACTAACCATGCGGCTGTTTTTCCTTCGTTGTTGTTGACCACGTGTTCTAGCCAAAATAAAAGCAAAAGGTTACAGTCGTTACAAATTATTCACCATCGTAATGTCACAGGTTCTTTTCGGTAATATTACTCATGACATGGTGTACCCAGCTTTCGGCACGTGGGCCGACAAGACTTGAGCCTCACTCACACAATTGTTAGACTAGCGTATGTAGAGCTGTCTCGCTGGTGATGGAACTGCGGAAGGGGCAGCAGCCGGATGCGCCTGTGTTTGAGCCAGAAAGCTAGCGAGACAAAATGAATGGGGCATGACCGTCAGAGCGACACGACGGGAAGTAATGAATGGAATAAATGCTTTCTAGTTCTGATTTGAACACTACTAGAAACTCGCTATTCTCACAATCCAGCTAACGAACGAAATTTTGCGTAGCACACTCCTTTGAAATTACAGCTTAGTGTGAATAAAAATTGCAAAATATCAGCGTACCTATTGCAGAAAGAAGTTCAAAAGCGAAAAATTGTGGTGGGTCCTGTTATGATTAAAGAGATGTATTTAGTAAACTTTAGGTTATCAACAAATAAATAATCCTGAAATTCGGCGAATGAAGAAGAATAACCACAAGTGTTTCTTCATATCAATGTAACCACAGCAAAAACGTTTGAAACAGCAGTATTATGCTAAAATAGAATTCAGAGATAATTGATTTTTATATTACAGAAATTAAAGTTATTAAAGAGTTATCTTTAGGCAAAAATGAAAGACCATAATGACAGTACGTAGGAAAAAGGAGGGGGTAAGGACTTCATGTGAAAAATTGAAGTGGAGGTGAAGTGGAGGTTTTTCCAAGAATACATTGCGGCCAATCCAACAGCCAGTTCACCGCAATTGAGCGTACTTTACATGTTGAGAGTCGTTGTGTAGACAAAAAGCGCGATGTTGAAGCTATCTAATTTTACCGAAAACATAAAATCCCCGATAAAAAATACCAAAGGAATATTATTTCACCCGCAGTGATTATGAGTTGTTTCATTCGACAATATTCGGAAAAATATGCAAATAATTGAAAAATGAAATCGCGTGAGTAAAGTGAGTGTTCTTTTTTATTTATTGACAAATAATCGTTTATAGAGCTAAAGCAAATTTTATATACGATACGTCTTTGATCTATAGAGCAGTAACATTGTGGGGTCGGGCGGGCTGAAATGAGACACAATTTGGAAACTTTTTTTTTTCTTGGTATTGCAAACCCCCAAAATTTTATAGAGGAGCGGTCTTTGGTATAATGGCTAAGTGGTTTAAAACTTTAAATTTATTGCGACAAGACTGAGAAAAAACATGGATTATAAAAAATAATTCTCATTTTTTCCCGAACGCGGAGAAACCACACACAAGGTGTGGCAAAACAACACTTCTAGGCATGTAAAAACTTACTTCTGCGCTTGGAGCACTTGAAATTCAATCAATTTAGGCCTCTATACGCACTCCTCATGTGCTTAATTGATGTACTCACAGAACGGGGCGCTTCGTTGCTTAATTGTTTGTACACGAGGCGCTCTCAGTCACATTTCTTTACTTGCCGATCGCTTTGCAGAATATTTTGCTTTCGCATAAAGGTTCTCCCTCGAACTTTTGTTTCACTTTCTGCCGACCGTACCGGGCTTCTTGGCATTTATTGCTCCAACTATAGTTTCGCCTTGTAAGGCGATAACGACAAAATTTACAGTACTTGTCTTCGACTTCCTCGTTTTTGTTTTTTATATAGCATGCGCAGGAGAAAGAACTTGTAAGTTCGTGTCGCTGTGACTTGTATGTCCCCTGGCTTCGGCAAAAGTTGGCGTTGGAAGTTCGAGCGGAACTCTTCTCATTGAGCGCATTTCGGCAGTGCAGCTGTGCTCGACAATGAAGCATCGTTATGCCGAGGAGCATCTTTGCGGCGCACGAGAAAATGGCTACACACCCCCCTACAGATTGGATTTTATGCAGACGTTTTGTGATGGGTGAAACGTTTCCTTTACCAGAACTCACTGTGCACGACCAGAGATTATACTCTTTCTAAACGCACTTAATCAATTTTATTCTCACGGAAATAAAATTTCAGACAATAGAACTTTTTCCACACACTTTGCTGAGAAACGTCAATAGCCAGAAAATGCTTACTTTGGCACTGTGCGCGCAGCTGCGTATACATGCACGGCTCCATAAAACCGGAAAATTAGAACTTCTCAAGTTTTTGGCGGGACAGCCAGCATGCGAAAGTCACCGCAGACGTTTTGCTGATGTGCACCGCAATATTTCCACGATTTTAAACGCGCAATAAGTGGACATTTAGCAGACGCTGTTAATCCCTTATCAAGCCTACTTACTACATAAATGTTTACGCTAGATGACGCAAGGCGTGACATGCATCCTTTTACCTCGTATCTCATTTTATCCTGCGCTACCCTACAACCGCGTGGTGGTTTAAAGGAAAATGATATACTGGTGGCTTGATTGCGCCTACATCGGCGGTGCTCCGGAGAAAAAAACTTGGATCGCCACATTTCATGGCTTGATAGTTTAAATAGAACATATTTAAATACAGTTTAAATAGTACATTTTAAATAGACAGTTTAAATAGAACAAATATCGCGCTGCCATCTCGCCCCCAGGAAGGGAGCTGGCATCTATTTCAGCTGGCAGAGGTGAATTTTCTTAATTTGTAGCATACGAGGATGGTGCACAGGGAAAAAAATGAAGTCCCAAAGTCAGCAATCCCGAAGTCAAAATATTGTGCCGACAGAATAAGTGTACTTTGTCCTGGACGTCGCAATATCAGCAATAAGGATTATGTCTGACAACCGCTTCGACATTCGTGCATTATACATATCCAAATCCTGCAGAGTTGCGTAGCTTTCAACGGGAATTTCAAAACAGCACCTTATTTGCAATAGAGCTGTTATAGTTGTTTCACAAATACTATTGACATCCTCATGAAGTAATTTCAACAGTGTTAATTAATCACAAGTAAATGCTTGTGTTCTAGGTTTCATCAGAATTACATAATGTATTGTTCACAAAGACAAGTTTCGTGTTCTTGAGTACTAAATTGAAAACAGATGCTGTGACGTACTGTGCCAATTGAATAAAAGCACGTTCTCAAAATTGTGTTTGAATTGTACAGACCTAACACCAAAATATGATATTTATCTCAATTGCTATTACGTTAGCAGTAATGAGACACAAACACAATCTTTCTATATTTATTCACAACACCTATTCATATCTAGTCAGTGTATCGTCTTTAAAAGCAAAATACGCGCTATCAACTCTTTTGCTCCGTCGCCACAACGCCAGTTTAAACCTGTTTCATAAGTTCCTTTACAGCGCCCATGGTTACGCAGGCGACACCACAGCACCAGGTCGGATATCTTATTGCACTGGCCATATTCCTTAAGTTGTCCGGCCTCAGGCCCATGCGACTACATTCGCTGCTTCCTTGTTTTACAGTAGAAAGTTGAGCTATTGGTCAGACGACATGATGCATCACGCAGCAGAGTAGGCGACGACACACAGGGGAGGCACACAATACGCATACAAACAAGGACAATGCTGCTTTCCTTTTTTTCCCGAGCACCATCAGATTGGATCTGTCTTTCCCGCAGCGTCGCCGCTATAATCTCGCCATCAGGTTTTTCCAAAGCAGTAACAGATCATATTATATTTTGAACTCACATGGCGACTATTGTACTTACTTTTCTGTACAGCCTACCAGTTATTTAATACCCCTGCGTAGGTTTTTATGGTATTAAATTAAAATGAACTGAATTTTGCTACATTCAAATATGAAATGAGACAGGGATAAAGTACTACGATTGCAAGAAACCTGATGGCTTTGAAGTCGGCATGTTACAGTAATTGAATTCTCATGTCAATCCGTCTGAATGGCGCAATTAACACGCTTGCGCTGGTCAAGCTCCATCCTCATAGCCGGTTCGCCTAGCAGCTCGTACCATCTGCTACTCACGTTAGTTTGCCGTCCGCTAGTGGTGATGCCGAACGAGCAAATCGCACACAAAGGATTGGAAACAGTCTCTTCCATGACTTCACAATCGCTGGCGTTACAGATGGCATGACAACCCGCTAGAATGATGACGCCACTGTGGATATGGTAATGACTACTGCTACAGCATTTATGACTACTGCTGCGGCAAGGGTGAGAGCTGGTTTGGTCCACGGCTGCGCCAAGCGAACGCCGATCATACACGAGATTAATTTTAGGAGAGGTGCGGATAGATGAGTACATATAGCACTGAAACCACCTTAAACTTTATTCCCGCGTTTCCATCGTTTCTGTCCTGTCGTTCTGCCTTGAATAAAAAAAAGCAGAACTGCACGAACAGAAATCCTAGGCTTTGATCCCTCTTTTTCGTGCAGGCGGTCAATAGTTAGTCGTTTGGAATCGTAATTATGCCTTAATTACGACTTCCCAATGTCATCACATTGTACTATTTTGAAAGTATTTTGAAAATTTCAGATTTAAATGTGTCAATGTTTAAATGTGCATACATATTTTGATACAACGATTGTCCTAAGGTGGAACAAGTCCAAGGGTAGAGGGAACGAATTAGTTGATGTTATAAAACCTGAGGCTCTATTGAGTATTTTGTTTGTCAATTCTCCGTAGAGTCGTCTTTTTTTTTAGTTTAGAATGACTTTTATTAATAGAATGTTTGGTGAATCAGCGCATGCGTTCTTCCATTTTCATTTTACAGAGTGCCCGTGCTGTGTATCGCTCTTAAAATTGAGTTTTTTCTAAGATGATCCCTTTCCTGGCGCACCGCCATTCCTGTTTTTTTTTTTCAGGCTAACAAAACAACTCCATGGCTTTTTGGGCTTGTTGAAACACGATCATAGTGTGACTCCAGCGCAAACATAAGATTTTTGTCACAGCTTGACTGCTGCACTACAGTTACACTATAACAAAAAGCATGCACCATTTCAGGCTTCCGATTTCTGTGCATTTAATATAGTTCCTAGAACTAGAAAAATTGGGGGAAAGGTGGCTGAAATCTCACTACTCAGCATGCTGTACACCTGTGGCATGACAAAAGGCGCACGTTCGAGTACTTTGCTTACTGTAACAAATGGCTTTCGCCATGTGCACATGCAGGAGATGGCAGCGTTTTTGAAGAGGCCATGTGCCGCGCCAGCGTGCTCTGTTAGAAATCGCGTATCCGGCGGCAATACATCTTTACCTTTTGTGCGTGAGGAGCTGAAAGGAACCATAGCTGCACACTGGTATTTCTCTTACGCTATCATCAGGCTCCGGAGATAACCTACGATTCGAGCTTGCCTTTCAGCTCGGGACGCGTGCAAACATCGGCTAATGACGGCTCGCATTCTTGCTCTTATTTTCTAGAGGCGACCATTTTAGTTATCTTGCGGCGTACACCCACACATGCATTCGTGGGCGGCAGTGCATCCCCTGTTTGTTGACCAGAAATTTCTTGGGAATATATGAGCGCAACATATTCACTCGCGGAGCGTCTCGGTGCCTGACTGCCTCGACATCCGAGATGCTAGCGTCGCAAGCTCTTTGGTGGGTCTGCACAGCTTGGACGTGCTTTATTTTTCTAGGACCTAGGACTTCGTTCATAATTGCAGATAGGTTTGCGAGTGCCGCATAACGTCTTCAGATATTTGGTTGATAAATATTAAAAGTGAGTTAATAGTCGAGCTTTTCGGGCACCTGTAGATGGAATGCAACAAATAGTTTATTTGAGGACGTATTCTGACTGTGAAGCTGTCCTGTCAAAGCCAGTATCCAGCTTTTGGGGCACCTGTACATGGAATGCAACAAATAGTTTATTTTAGGACGTATTCTGACTGTGAAGCTGTCCTGTCAAAGACAGGATAACAGAGAACTCTCGCAGTTAGCACAAGTAACACAAAAGATAAAAAAAAATTGCAGCTAATTTGGAGCCCGTCTTGATGCATTTACTCTGGAAGATGACATATCAGATGATATACCGCGCCGGGCACGAGCATTCATGGGCAACAATGAGCCCACAATTCCGAGCCTGGAAGAATTACGACTAAATTACCAGGGCCCGCTTGCACAAACGATCTTAAGACTGTCTTAGCTAAGTCCAGACTTAACTGCAGTCTTAAAGATAGGCCGTTAGCATGGCTGCTTAAGACTGGAGCCAAGACTGGGCTTCAGTCTTGACTTGAATAAGTCGCTTGCAAGATTACGACTCTAGTGCCGTCTTAGCTAAGACACAAGGACGGCAGGTACCTAAGTAGCGAAACAGGGGAAAGCAGGGACATGCTGGCCCCGTCCCTGCTTTGAGATGTAAACATTGCCATTCTTGCGTTGTGCTAGATCCGTGCCGTTGCTTTTTTGCGACTTAAGATTGTGTCATGAGGTAAAATGACTAACGTGGTTGCTGAGGGTGTTCGTGGAAGCCACTCTGGTGAACACGGGCCGAGCCGAAGTGAGCAACGAAGATTGCAGTCGGGTGTTTTGCTGTTTGGCCTGTGCGCTCACTAGTTCGTTTTTTCCTCTGTCAGCATTCGTTCTCCAGCAGTCTATTTCTCTGCAACTGTTGAAATCACTGCTTCTGCGTTTCGGCATCCGGCTGCAAGCGTACGAAGCATTTGGGCCCCTTTCGCGCCGCAGTAAGGCAGCCAAGCACATCGTTAATCAGTGAGCGTTCAGTGAAAAGAAAGAATAAAATAGAATGTGCGATAAAATCGTCCTTGTGACTAAGTGCGTCTCCGGTGATGGCCGAAGAGCTTCCGCGTCCAACGCGCATGCTGTGATGTGTAATTTTATTCGACGTATGTGTGTGCGCGCGCTTATGTGTGCGTGCTGTGCACCGTGTGCATACGTCTCGTTGCAAAGTGATGAGTTGTGCGCGTGATCACGCCTGTGTCACGTCTGTGGTCGTCGGTGGCTTTAATGCAATGCTGTGTTCTCTACATGCCTCCATTTTACTGTCTCCGTACTGTAAACGACCGGTGATCAGCACAAACTTTCGTCCTTGGGTCGTGTTTGTGTTCACAAAGCATTTGGGCTGCGATTGGCGTGAATTGCAGTAACATTCGCGCTGCAATTATCGCACAAATGGCAAGAAAGGTTTTATGAAGTTGGATGTGAGGAAAAATCGGGAAGAGACACGCACAGACCACGTTTTCACTAGTTGCTGCTATCGCAGCATTTTATTTTATTCCTTTATTTTTGCAATGTGCGCCACAGATGTGCTACCATTTTTCCCCCCGCTTTAGTACAGATATGTTCTTTGTATGAAGATTGGGAAAGACTCAACCTTGCTATTATCTTTGTTTTTGCTGGCCGTATTTTTACCTTTTGACATAATAGGAATTGCGGTATGGTGTGTTGCACTGCAGAAAACAGTCTAGTTTGATAGCTAACAAGGGGTATATTCATTACCTGTGTTGCTTGATGTTGATTAAATATAGTAAGCTTGACAGACAGGACTTTTTGCGTGGCACATGTCTTCAAAAATCGGAACAGCTGTCAGACGATTTGGTAGTGTTCCACATTTGTGAACAGGGCATACACATGCATACACATAACAGCGCATGCACATAAAACATCAAGTGCTTAAGCGACTCTTACTAAGCGGTGTCAATGACAGGACTTGTTGCCGCTTGGCTGGAATACCAAGCACTCATGCATCAATTGTAGTCGTAACAAGTCATTGCTAGACATTTGGTCATTACAAGTCATTTTATTCATTTCTAATCAATTGCAATTACAGGTCGTCGGTACACATGTGGGTCATCACAAGTCATAACCTCGAATAATCAATACCACTATCATTTTTCCTTTCACCTGTTCTCATATGACAGACACTTCCCGGTGACCGGTCCGCTGCTCACCTACTGAAAATTAACGAATCGACTATGTCTTCATTCAAGCACCCATTTAGTGCTGTCTGTACATCCTCTGCCCATACGTTTTGAGAACATGATTTTTTTTGTTTGCAGGATTTAGCATGTCAAGTTTTAAGCAATGTCATAGTCGGGATGTGCACAAGCTTACTGTGCCTTTTTTTTAACATACACTGAGATTGCCCAGTGCACGGCCAGCTTTGTGCTTAGTCACCATCGAAACGCAGACACCAAGGCAGAATCGAAGTAGGGTTCTCCAAATCTAACAGTCAAGTTCCATAAACTGGGCCACTGCGTTGTGCTGAGACAACATTAGTACCCATAGGCCGCCGAGCTGCAAGCTGTGATGTGAATAATGTAATTTAGGGCCTAGGAACAACACAAAGGCTTGGTAATGAGAAATTATTGAGGCTGAAAACAAGGCAACTAACGAAGGAAACAGTTTATTTTGCAAGAGGAAATTACTGAGAAAAATTATTCTTGAAAAAAACAACAAAAAAAAAACTCATAAGCAACAGGCATGCAAATGCTTGCTGGGCACTGGCCTTATTAGACAGTGACCAACTAGCATGAGTCTCTTGCTGCTGGCTGAAAACATTTTGCATGCACTTGCACAATGACATCGGCAAAGATGTTCATAGAACGGCTGAAAAAAGGAAACATGCAGTAGACTGAAATCAGTGACCCCCCCCAACAGTCTTAATAATAACTGTCAGCATTTCCAAACAAGGACCACTGAATAGGAATGTTGCATGTTTATGTAATTTTATTTAATATTTAATGTATTTAATAAAAATTGCATTGTAATATTCTAAATGTTACACAGGTACCTCTTGAAAAATTCAGTGCACTATGCATCACATTGTGAAATACAAAACAGCAATTTAATAAGAATAATATTATAATATGCTTTATTTTTCCTTTGATACAAGGAAAGGAGCAGCCACTAAAAAGCTGCTTCGAAGAGCAGCTTGACGCCCCAGCTGCCCCTGTATGTGATGGCATTTAACAGCAGAAAAGTCACGCTTACACAATGAATAAATAATGAATGGAGAAATAATTAGATTACAAAAAAGCACAAGGTAAATTAGGAAAAAATACATAAAAATAATACAGACATGCTGCACAATAGAACACTTAATTTAAAAATATGTATTCATAGAACATTTTACAGATTAATTTAATGGGAGGAAGAGAGAAATCTTGACCACTATAAGGGAATTATTGATTTAATATGGTAGAAAGCCTGAAGCGAAGCATCTGCTTGACATAGTTCGTCCGGTATGCTGTAACGTGTTAATGCTCCGGGTTACGGGTGTCATATGTGTGTGTTGTCTTGAAGTGCTGCTATGAGTGTTAGTGTGTTGTCCTTTTTATTGATGTCTTGTTTATATAATCACAAAAGCCTGTAAGTATACAAAGATGTTACTTTACCCATTTTTAGCTGCTTAAATATTGGTCCTGTATGTTCGAGGTAAGAAGCTTTAGCAATATTTCTTATTGTACGTTTTTCTGCTGTTGTTGTTGCCCATACTAGCAAGGAGTAGTTCAGAACTGATGAAAAGAGTGAATTATAAAGCATAATGTTAATGGTAAGTGGAAATACTGGGAAATGTCGGCGTAGAGAACCTATTGTGTGTGGTAGTTTGTTGACTAAATATTCTATGTGAACTTCCCATGTCATGTGCCCTGAGAAGTACACGCCTAACGTTTTCACAGAGCAATCTCTGTTTTAGTGCCACTGAGTGTATTGATAAAGCTCGATTGCTTTATTTGTGGGATGGAAGAGAACTGCTTTTGTTTTATTGTCAGTAAGTTTTAGACTGTTTTGACACGCTCAGTGTTCAGTTTTTTTTCCAAGGTTATGTTAGCCCGACTGGATAGCTCTATGCCCGAGTGACAGAGAAAAACAGACTTGTATCATCAGCGTAAATGTGTTTTGCACATGAATCTATGGAAACAAGATCATTACTGTAGAGAATAAAAAGAAGGGGGCCTAAAAGACTGCTTTACGGTATTTCTCTGTGTACCATATTGGTGGGCATGTCCCCCCCCCCTTTTTTTCCCCTGAAGTTTCATTTAAACCCAGCCAAACACCCCATTAAAATTGTAGCCTCCCATCTACTTTCAAATAATAGGTTAACCATTGTCAATATGAGCTGCTAGTGCACATGCAGTTAAAGAATCACAGTGTTCGGATATTAGCGAGGATAAAGAACATACTTTCATTAACGGTATTTAACGTCCCTTATGAAATCAGGTACGAAGGAGAGTGCATAAATATGTCAACAACCATTTATTGGTGCTGGGTGTTGTGACCGTGACCTACTTTGTCTGCTGTAATCATTAAAGGTATTGAAAACCTCTGCCTGGAGGCTGAAAACCACTGAAAACCTCATGCCTGGAGGCTTTGTAGGAGGCTTTCACTTAACAGCAAAAGCAAAGATTAAGATGCTAGACAAGTGACGATACTGCACTTATAGAGCTGACGTGAAGAACAGTATGCAATTTTGTTCTGCTGTACCATAATCGAGCTATTTAAATTTTGCTGTTGCTGAAATATTTAAATTTTTGTAAGCAGGAATGTGTTGAAACAAAATGCTTTCAAACTTGTCATATTGCAATCATTACACTCAATTCTTGGCCTTTTGTGATTCACATGAATATTTCAATGATGACCATTTGGAAGTGAAGTGCGGCATAGCACAACCACAAGGAAATGTGTACAAACAATTAATATATCATGATGCAGAATCTTAGCAAAATAGCCTGTTGTGCACATTGTTTCCATGCACTCAGCCTGCTCAATAACCTAAAAAAAACTAAGCAATTTAAAAAGATCATGAGCCTTAAAGGGTTGAATGTTGAAGGATTGTAGTTTGTCATGTAAAATATTGTGATGCTACTATCTGAAAAAGCCTGAGCCAACGGCAAATAAAGATGAGACGGTTTTCAGCGTTCTGTACGTCGTAGTGCAACTAAGTCTCTGTGCCAGCAATTAAGTGCGGTTCGTGCAACACTGACAAAAATTCGAATAGTTCAGGCTTATTAACAATACTGCGGGCATTAACATTTAGCAGATTGAGTTCCTTATTGAATATTTGTCAATGGTCTTTGTCAATGGTCTTTATCGCATGAGCTGCCGCGAGTGCTGCTCAGCTTAACACGACTGTTAGTTTCCATGTTCCAGGTATAGGCTACACTATTTACTCTCAGTTTGTCACGGATAAGTTTAACTTTTGTGCCTGCGTCTTTAGCGTCTTTTGCTGATTGCCACAGTAGCTTTCACAGTAACATAATACATAAATAAATAATGCATAAAGGACAAGCCTTGGTTGAGAGCTGGATTTTGCTACAGCACATTTTTATCGTGGTAATGCAGCCTGAGAAAAAGGTCTTCGAGACATGGGACAGAATATTCAAGGGAGTTGGAAACATCTCTCACATTCTTGGCAAACACATAACGTACCTGCCTGCAGCAACAGGTAGTATCAGTATTCAAAACACATTGCTCACATTGGATACAGGAGTATGAGTATGTGAACTCTGTGGGATAATGAAAGGGTTCCAAAAGTTGGATATGCAGTAATACATTTTAAACAGTGTATTGATACTTTGCTATAAATGAATGCAATTGCCTTTTTAATTGAATAAACACTTTGCAAACATCTGCATTCTTGTGAGTCACATTTTAAAAGCAGGCCGGTCAGGACTCCACCAATTGTCTCCACAAAAGTGAGTGCTTAAATATGCTGGAGCCTGATACAGCAACTTTTAAGGTTTGCTAGATATGTTAGAAGTCCATTGGCAGCTGCAGCTTCACATGTGTTGACACTGATTGTTTCGGCACCACACAAAGCTGACAAGGCTGACACCAACAGCACAGGTGCAACGGGTCTCACTTCTCTAGCGGCACTGTGAACATCCAAGTTGCACACACTGAACACATAGTGCTGACACCAAGCACACATGAGCAATCAAAACGATCTGCAGCTGGCCTCACTTCTGGTGACGCTGTGAAGGGCTCCACACAATAAGCACGCAGCGTTGACACCAAAAGCAGCGGGGACGTATAAACATCCAACCATCAACGAGCTACTTGCGAGCTGCTACCTGAGATGGCAGAACAAGCGCTGTTTGAACAGCGCAAAATCACTGAAGCACTAATGCGAAGACGATCAGTTGGTTTGTGCACGCTCTCAGCTGCAGCCCAGCACTAGGATCTTGAAGAGAGTGCAATGGATGGCGCCCACGACACGTTGGAAGCCTCCCAAAGCTTTGATGTATTCACGCCAGGCCCATCCTCCGGAGAATGACGGCTGGAAACAAGACGTACGTGTTTCACTTGTGACACACGTTTCAATTGCTCTTGATTTGGAACCTACATGTAGCGGTACGAACGCATGTTTGAGCTGCACGCCCCATTTTACAGACTGAGCGGAAAGAAAGAGGCGATTAGCAAGCGAGACTCATGCGAGGTTTGAAACCGGCAGCTCGTGCCGCGTTTAGCCGTATAGTCACACCACTAAAGGCCCCGTGGGATATACGGTGCCAGTACACACAACAGGGAAAACGAAAAAAAAAGAAATATGTGCGTCGCAACAACTACGATGACAAATACGGCAACCAAGAAATGGGTTCGGAAACGCACCATCAATTATTCTGCATCGCCCGGTATCATAGCACAAACAAAACGGTGATGAAGAGCATCACTACGTTTCGCGTACTATTATTTTTTTTTACTGCATTCACCGTTTAATACACGAGAGACGTATCATAGCAAAGCACCCGCTCAAAAGAATGGCATGTTCAAGCTCACCTCAAGCCGACGAAGCCAGCGCGACTCGCATGGCAGTCCAAAGAGCAACGGAAGAACGTCGACACAAGTTCCCAGTCACTAAACAACTCCGAGAGGACGCGTGCCACCTCTGCATCAACACGAAGGGGTACAGAAAAACTTAGTTGCACGTTTTCCACGCTCGAAGGGGTCTATCATGTGTATCCAGCCGTAGCAGCCACACTGCAGCCATTTTGAATCTTAATAAAGTTCGCAGTTAAGACTGCCTGAACGCTGTCTTTAAGCTCCGTCTTAACCGCAGTCTTAAACGCGCACTGAAAGTTTTGTGCAAGCGACTTAAGCCGTAGGGAAATCTAAGCTAAGAACGCTGGCCATAGGGACATACAGAGCCAACCGAGATAGACTTGATGCCTGCACAAAGCCTATGAACGAGCTGGACAGTCACGACGTTTGCCGCAATATTTCACCGAGAGGTGGCAATGCCTTAGAAGTAGCGCATTGGCTTGACGCTCATATACGCGTTTTTGTTTTTGTTTTAACCCTTGCCTTTCTTGCGTTGTTTTGTCAAATAAGGATGTGCGCGCCGCTTCTCGGCAGCTTAACAAAATAACTGAAACTGCACTAAATCCCGTCGTCATGTTTTGGGAGGCCGTAAAACTAAATAGATGGTCACTCGTTGTGTGTTGATCGGCGTGGTGTGCGTTCGCTCACGTTTTCTCGTTCGTCGAATGCCTGCGGAGCGTCAGTATCGCGTGCTGCCCGTTGCAGATCTCCACTTGTGTCGTGAACGTGCTTTCAGGGACAGGAAATATCCCTGCGAGTTTGAGCTGCAGCTACGATCTCGCTTCGGCAGGGTCAGCATCCGTTCCGAGCCCGACTCATCGCAGTCATGCGGTAACTTCATACTGCCTGGTGCTTCTGGCGTTGAAGTTTTTGCTACCGGTGGCTTTCTCATAAAGGCTAGTGAACCGGTCGGCGTGGACGAGTCGACGGCAAGCCGGGCAGTAAGAAGAGTCGTTGTCGCACTGAAACGGAACGCCGCAGCCTGGACACGGTAAGAGCCGCCGTTGTCATTTCACCCATTTTGCCTATTGTGATGTTTCTTGACCAGTAGAGTCAAGGCAGGAAGAAATAGAAGAAAGTGCTTAAATCGTGTACCTTTATTTAGCGGTTGTTGTGATATACAGGGCCCATAGCGGACGTTAGCAACAGCGAAGCAATATTTTCAGGAACGTTTATTTTTTTCACCTATTACGGTCATAAGCGTTTATTGCCTTGATCGAGCACAACGGTAACGATTGCGCACCTTGACGGGGTTTGCATCATACAGGGTCTACGACAAGTTTTTTTTTTTTTCTTTTTTTTTTTTTTAAGGCTTGCCATGTGGCATAGAATGAGGCTGTCTTTTAACTTAAAGGGAATCATGCAGTCTATTTTATTCAAGGAATCGGAGCAAGCTCCGGCTCTTAATTTGTCCATTAGCCACAAGTGTAAATGTTCCTCCTGTGTAGCCACCAGCCGATCCAACTTCTTGTAGTCGTCTTATTCTTGACGGCTGCATTCCTGGGCATGTCCATAAAATGTGGGGAAGATCCATCTCGGCAGCTGGCCTTGGACACTTAGGGCATGTGCTCTGCACTGCATCCTCTTCAGAGCCTCATCGGCACGTCACCGATGGAGTAAGGGACGACAAGTCTTGCTACGCAATAGCATCAGCGTGGAATTCAATCTCGGTTTTGTGCCGCCACATGATTACCTGCAACTGTAACTGATGAATATGCGCACCAGAAATGATACAGGTTTCCTGCTTTACAGCTGGCCATCCCAGGATGAGCTGCCGGGCTGCATGAGCGACTTCTGTGCTGCTGGATGTTTCCCTGGCATCGTGGGCGCCATCGATGCCACTCATGTCAAGATCCAGGCCCATGAGCTGTACGAGGGAGCGTACATATAAATAGGCATTTCTACCACTCCATCTTCGTGCAGCTTGCGGTGGACAGCAAGTGCCAGATCCTCGATGTGGTCGCAAAGTGGCCCGATGGCACATATGACGCACGAGTGCTCACACACAGCGCCCTCGCTCAGCTCTTCAAACCAGGCACTTACACCGGCATCCTGCTGAAGTGGCTATCCATGCAGACTTTGGCTCCAGAATGCGGACGTGTGCGGCAAAAAGCAATACAGTGCAGCTCACGGCACCACCAGAGCAGTGATTGAAAGGTAGGTGCGCAGCACATTCTAAATATTGGATTGCATGGTATCCCGGACACTGACCGGTTGTGGATGTCCGTGTTGTTCGAACAGCTTGGTACAGTTGCAAGTGTTGTTGAGCGAACAACGTATGCTGAAAGAAATTAACTTTGATGTCGCATTTGTTTACTAGTTAAATAACACTGCAGTCAAATAACTTTGCCCAAGTCTGTGGGGGGGGGGGGGGGAAGCTTTTCAGCAAACAAACAAATTATGGTTGGGTGTCAGTCAAGTTATATTTGTTGAATGACACATATCAATATTTACTTAGCAATTAGATTTGTTCAAAAATCATAGCATTATTTTGTCATTTGAGCATGATATATATTTCCTTAAATGAAGGTATCGAAATATTTCCATTCATTAATGATGCAAGGGTATTTACTGCATTACATTTCACCGGACACGTTTACAGGTTGTGTGATAGCCTGGAAGAACAAATGCTCAAAACATACATTCCATGTACAGCATATTACGAAGCTGTCAGTTCCATAAACCACAGGTTACTCAGAGCAGATGTGGCGTTATTTGAAATGCATCATGATGGAGAGAAAATTTTTATTATTCTGCATATGCATTCACTTTTACTGCAGCAACTTGCGTTACGCGCGTCACCAACTTTATAATGGCATTGCATAGCCCACTCACGATGGTTTTTTTTTTTTGTAGGACAATAGGGCAGCTGAAACGCTGCTTCCATTCCCTCCATGATCAGCAGCACATGTCACTGGACCATGTGTGGACCAGCATCATGACGAGGTGCTAACTCCACAACGTGTCCCAGGAGTATGCGTGCAGCATAGGCAAGCAAATGGAAGTGCAAGATGAAGTGTCTGTACATGCTTATCCTCACTGGGGTTATAGATTTATGCTGCGCAAAGGCATGGTGCAGCAAGATTTCTCCTGCTTTAAGTACAGTTATGTGAAATGAATTATGCCTGTGCTAGTCACTGAGTTTAATGTTTTCACTGGGTGACTTCTCATGACCGGATAACTATGCAAATGTGCTTATTTCACTATGTGCTACGTCCCTACGCAAGAGTGTGCATTGAAGTATTTGCTGTTGAGCTGTTTAACATTGCAGTACATATAGAGCATAACAGATGGAGCATAAACATCTTTTTACTTCATTTTGGTTGTAACGTCCAATTCGAGACATGTAAACAGGAGATTATATTTGAGCACTAAGCTTAATGTCTACCTGCAGTGGAGTTACAGTGGTTAGGGTGCTCAACTACTGCACCCGAAGATGAAGGATTGAATCCTGGCCATGGTGGCCACATTTCGATGGAGACAAAAACATAGGCGCCCGTCTGCTGTGCAATGTCAGTGATTGTTAAAAGATCCGAGGTGGTTGAAATTTTCCTACCTCTCCACTACTGCATCTCTCATAGCTTGAGTCACTGTGGGATGTTAAGCCCAATAAATGAAACCAAGCGTAACCTTAACATCGGTTACACCAAGAGTAGGCTCAGTGTGGTAAAGTATGGTACTTAACAGATTACAGATATGTTTTTAAGCTGGGAATTTGTTATTTTAATACCTACAATATATATTTTGTTACAGTCTGTGCAGTAAATTGTTAAACATGCAATATGTTTTTCCATCACTCAAAGATTGCCATTTTGTCAAATACTTGCATGGCATCAGAGTGCAATGGCAAACTCTGGGAGACTTGGTGAATGTATGCAAAAGTAGAAGCGTGGGCTACCATATTGTGGTAGGTGTTCACAGCCTCAGATTTTGTATAAATTGTCTCGTATGGCATCCATGGCAGCAATGCTCGGACGAGCCATGTGGCATAAAAATAAAATGCGAACTACCTGCTCAAAGTGTAACGAGTAATTTTGCCATCAACTTTCAGTGATCACACCTGTATTATTGGCAGTGCTTACATTGCAATTACAGTTGCGACAACTGAAGAGTATATATAGGGCCTGTTACGACCGTGCATCCGCATTTGCGCGCTCTATTGTTCGCCTGTGGGCATGGAAAAGTATTGTGAATATGTGGTGATGGTCCAATGGCTCTAAGTGAGCCTGTTTCCAGGAATCCTGTTTTGTAAGCCTGTTTTGCTTTGTGGACAACCTGCAAATGCCAAATTGACCCTGTCAAGAGAACTTCTGGAAAAACACAAAGAAACGTCCCCCTGCGGGAAGTAGCAGGAAGTGCTTCCTTTTGTTCACCCTTCCAGTCGAGAAGGGCTATCGTCCAGTGAGGAATGTCTACTTTTCAAAGGAGACGACAGAGTGACATGTCCGCTGACGTGCAGGACAAGAAAGGAGCATGACGCATACAGCCATTAAGTGATTTCCCAGGAATGCAGGAAAGATTTGCAATTGTCGAAAACGGACAATGCTGGGAGCGGATGCGGCGCCACGTGCACTCGGGTTTCTGAGAAGTAAAACCACTTGTCAGAACCAGCCTGTGGTTTCTTTGCTGAAGAATAGAAATGTACCTCCTCTCCTCGCCGTTCCCAAGCTTTTCCCGCCAACAAGTGATCACGCCCAACGAATGAATGCCGGACCAGTCAGTGCTTCAGACCATCAGTGCAGTGATGTGTTCGATTGGATGCCGATACCTGAGGGGCGTGCCCTGGATTTGGTTGGTCAGCATCTTCAGAGAGGGGCTGGACATAGGGGGTTTTTAAGGACGCTGCAGAGCACGAAATGTCGCTCTGGGCCCTGGGTAAACGGCTCATCCAGTCGCTTCTCGCTATGAACTCTTAACGCTTGCCATTTTGCTGATGTACCCTTCTTTTTCGTGTAAATAATCTTGTAAATAAGTTTCTCAAAGTGCCATTAAACCTGCTTGTACATATTTCACCAACTTCGAAGATTCAATCCTACTTCAACCCCGAGTCTCTGCACGCTACCAAGTGAAGGCCGGGTCGACGTAGCCCCAGCGTCACGACAGGCCACAGAAAACTGTCTTATTATTTGCAGGTACAATATTCAACAACATTTTGGTTAACCTTGTATTAGAATGTTTATAGCCTTTTGTAGCACTCCTCACCCACCATGATTCAAATCATGTGCATGTTTTGTTGTGTCAAGTTTTTATGTCAACTAAGCTTTTCTGCATTATACTCTTGCAAGTGCTTCAAAAGTATTAATTCCACCCTTTGAGACCAGTACCTGTAACCATTACAAACTGTTGTTTGTTATTTATTCTCTGCTGCTCACTATGTAGCGTGACCTGCAGAACAAATATCAGCATGTCTGGTGTGTGTAAGGCACCTACAACTGTCATTTTGTACTTTTCTCAAGTATATGTTGTTTTGCTTGTATGATAATATTTCTTGCCAATGTGGGCCACCATTTCCTCAATTGTATGCTGCGAGAATAGTATATGCAAATGATTTTGCTCAATGTCGTGCTGGTGCTGGTCACATGCTTGCATTAAATCACCTCAAGGGCTACTGATCTTGCATATCGGTATATGGTTGCAATACCACTCGTAACCTGTGCACATCCAACACCCAGAACAGGCCAAAATTATATGACTGGAAGAAAAGTACCTGGTCGTTTTTGTTTATCTGCAGGAAAAAACGGTGAGAGCAAATGCTGTGGTTGCACAAGTATACCACATTACTGTCATGGTGGCAACTGCTGTAGTCATATGAACAGCTGTATTTGTCAACAATACTGTAACATATTTGTGTTCATTTGTGTTTCAGAAATTGGGGTGTGGAGTACTGACATTTTGATATACAAATCGAGTACATTTGGGGGGAAGAATGCATTAGAATAAATTTTCTACAAACTGGTGCAAAAATAATAAAAATAAAATTTTGTCATTTTTGCCTAACATTTGCACATGACTGATATTGTGCATAGGCATACACCGAAACTAAAAGTACATTACAAATGTTACGCAGCTTTGGACATACAATTTTTTTTTCAATAAGGCCCTGCATAAAACTAGTGGGAGCTGTCATATCGTGGCAGAATGCAGTAAACTTCCATATACTTATATCAGCCTTTAAGGATCCAGAAAAATCTGGGCTTTATAAGAAAGCATTATTTATTTAAGGGGCCTGAATAAATTGACAGAAACCATTTGTACCTGACGTGCACTTGCGCGATTTTGTCTGCTTTTTAAATGAAAGCGTATTGAGAACGACGTTATTATCGGTTTTCGTAAAGCGCTTTATTGGGCACACCGTCGCAATGGCCCTATTGACGAAACGGCCCCGTCGCGTTTTGAGAATACTTCACTGCATGGTCCACGCGATCACGGTGAAGCGTGGAAGCTTTCAAAGTAAGGTGATTGAGAAATTAACAGTATATTTGGTATTTTTACACTAGTCACAAATTCAAATCAACTTTTCGGAAGACGGATAGATTAACAAGCATATTTCAATCGTATAGATTTTTTCGCGAAGCCCCTCTAAAACGAAAACCGCATATCTTGAAGTTCGTCAATACGTCCCCGTTTTCTATTCAGGGGTGTTGCAGGCATGTGTTCCAACCTGTGCCGCTGCTAAGCGCAAGTTATTCTTTTAGTGCTATTGCGGTCCGTTTTGTATACCGCTGGTGAATAGGTTTACACACAACGTTCCGAGCGACGAGACTGTGCCAGCAGTGGGTAAGGAAACCGTGTCGAAGAAAGGATGTGGTGACGGCTCCAAAAATTGGAATGTGTGAGCGTGGCAGCTAGTGAGGCGTTTTCTAAAAACGGAATGATATTGAATATTGGATTGATATTGGTGAATGAGCGACTCGAGTTTCGCGTCAAGATAAAATGCATGATTGATGAATCTTGCGTCGAGATAAAACGCACGATCCGTGAATGAGCGACCTTTAGAGAGGTCGAAATTCTGTGAGCCTTCCAATACGGCATCTTTTGTCACAACCTGATTTTAGGTCACATTTGCGGCGCACATAACCTCAATTGTAGCTGAAGTGCGTAGAGTGCTCTAAAATTGTGGGAGACAACTCTCAGCTTTTGATAGCTGTTAGGACAGCGTCTAAATGTAACTGGTCAATTCCTATAATATGCCTCAGTAGCAATTCAACCGGCACTGACGTCAGCACAATACTTGCTTTTGAGGACTGCAGTTAATTAAAGCTCCCTAAAAGCGCTGCTACGTACAAGTCTGATATCCGCGGCCTGTCTGC
>JAJIZL010124689.1:337429-368113 GCA_023969395.1 Amblyomma maculatum | reverse complement strand
CCCCCCCACCTCACCTCACACACCAGCACCAGTACGCGCACGTACTTACACTGCTTACCCAAATGCATATAACCGCTGCTCTAGGAGGCTTTTTGAAGTCATCCCGAAAACATGTTGTGGAAGGGCGTGGCGCGTTCCTGTAGGCATTTTATGAGAGGAAAAAAAAAATACCCAAGCAAAGACGTGGTAATTAATCAAAATGAGGCAAATGCTTGAGAAAAACTAGCGGCTTAACATTTTAATTGTCATTGCTAGAATGAACATTCTGATTGCAAATGAAGCACGCACGACGGCTACGGCTTCTGCTGCTTAAGACGTGAACGTCCCGTCATATGCATGCGAAGTTGAGCTCTGTTTTAGACAGCAACGACTGCAGCACGCTTTAACGTGCGCTCGCATCATGCCCCCTAAGAGATTAGACATGCAGAAAAAATCGACTTTGGAGGCGGCCTTGCTTAGCTGCGCATCGCTAGAGTCCCAACTGGCCCTGGCCAACGGGCAATGGTGATAGCTTTGTCCAGTGGCCTCCCATACTAGGCATTCCACTCATGCAAAGGACCCTTGACCTGCACTCTTTCTTTTTTTTTTTTCTTCAATAAAGTTTTTCACCCTCACCACGCCGTGACAGACTGAAAGCACCGTCAGGTGCCACGGCGCGTTCCCTAAGCAGGGGCCAAGATTTCCCATGTATAGGTACCCGCTGTCCTCAAACTAGGTATCCACTGTCTCTATGGGTATGTTAAGACAGCCCTGAATAACTCCGGTCTTGAAAAAGTCTGGTCTTACTAAAGACACTGTTTAAGTCTTGACTTAGCGCGGACTTTATCGTGCAAGCGGGCCCAGGTATTGAGGCGAATTATTAGGACTGAGCATGCCTGCGAGGTCGCGCAAATTGCGATATATTTACCTTTTGTGAGCATTTATTTTATGGCAATGGTAGACGCTTTCTAATCACAGAAATTTGTTTAGCATAGCAAATCTTTACTGGCAATTCGCATTTAAAACATGTCATCCAAGCACATCTTGTTAATTTGGTTAGAATTTTACTAGACTCAGTGCTATTTATGTTACCGATAAATTGCATATTACATGGCTAAATGTCAATCTCCTACAGGGAGTGTGCAACGGAGCTTGTAGGATAGCAAAGTATTAAACAGGAAGAATAAAACCCCGGCAATCGCAATTTTATGCTTGAAGCAGGCAGACAATAAACTATCTAACCTTGTGTCTAGCGCAAAATGACGAGCATTCCTCTGGTAGAGGGCATTTGGCAAGTGGCACACCGTATGCTGATTGGTCGACGGATTCTACGACGTTATTAGACCACATGACATAGCCAAGTTCGCAAGACCTGCCAACTCGGGTGACTCTCTTTAGGTGTGAGGGTCCGACAGGAATAGAAGCCAAGAAGCTGATGTTGCCCTTAACGAATACCCCTCAGCCATGCGCTCATTTTTGTATGACTTCGGTAAACCGTGTCTTTATATTGTTACGAGGTTTATTTACACAGATGTTAGGATGCGCTGGAGATTGGTAACACACCACAGCGGACAGACTCAGCTTTCTCTTCCTCTTCTGCTTATTCCGCCAAACCTCATCTTCCTTCAATAAGGTCCGCGGGAAGTGCGTGACACTGCCCCCTTCGCAGACGATGCCCGCCGGGCGAGTCAAGGTTCGTCACGTTGGTAGAAGCGCTTCATGCGGGCCACGTGGACTACTTGAGTCTTCCGAGAACGACGCCCTTGGGTGGTCAGGCGAGAGACTACAAAGTTTACTGCGCTGAGGCGTTGCAGTACAACGAAAGGGCCAGTATAGTGGTGCAACAGTTTCTGGGGCAAGCCGCGCTTACGCAACGGCGTCCAAAGCCACACCAAGTCACCAGGGGCATAATCAACATCTTGATGACGCTTGTCGTAGCGTTGCTTGTAGCGTTCCTGGGAGGCTATAGTGTGCGAAGTCTAGCGAGTCGACGAGCTTCTTCAGCCAAAGAGTGACGTTTCAGCAGGGAGTGAGAAATGCAGAAACGTGTCCAAAGTGCTTCGTGGAGGTCGTGCATAAAGATAAAAACACGGACTGTAGCCTGTCGTTTCGTGCTTAGCATTGTTAAATGCGTATGTTATAAACGGAAGGATTTCGTCCCAGTTTTTGTGGCGGAAGTCGACATACATTGCGAGCATATTGATAAGCGTCCGATTGGTGCGTTCGGTAAGACCGTTTGTTTGTGGGTGGCAAGGAGTTGAATGGCGAAAATGGGATGAGCAGAGGCGAAGAAGTTCTTCTACAACATCTGCCGTAAACTGTCGGCCACGATTGCTTATTAACACGCGAGGAGGCCCATGTCGAATAATGATGGACCGTAGGAGGAACGTCGAGACATCAGAAGCAGTGGCTGACGGTATAGCAGCAGTTTCACAGTACCGCGTAAGGTAGTCTACACACACTATGACCCAGCGGTTTCCGTTAGAGGAACGGGGAAACGGTCCTAGGAGGTCAATTCTCGCCTGTTCGAATGGGGTTCGTGGTGGCGTTATAGGCTGAGGATGACCTGGCGGTGAGGGGTTTGGATGCTTGAAACGCTGGCACTGGAGGCAGCTGGCCACATAACGTTGCGTAGTTTGACGCATATTCGGCCAATAAAAGCGTTCCTTAGTCCTGTGCAATGTCCTCGCGAAACCCAAGTGTCCAGCTGTAGCATCGTCGTGCATTACCCGAAGAACCTGACACCTAAGACTTGTAGGAACTACCAGAAGAAGCCGCGCACCTACTGACGAGTAGTTCTTCCTGTATAGTACACCGTCACGAATTGCAGAATGAAGTCTTAGGGTTCCGGGAACTTGCTGCATCAAAAAGCGGCGCCAACTCGTTTTCGTTCCGCTGCGCAATCTTGAATTCACCAACATCGGGGAAACTTGTAGAGATAGCAGCTATATATTCATCCAAGACCTCATTGTCGCAATCAGTATTTCAAGTGGCAACCGTGACAGGCATTCAGCATCGCCGTGCTTACGAACACTCTTAAAAGACACAGTAAAATTGAATTCTTGAAGGCGTAAAGCCCACAGCGCAAGGCGTCCACGAGGGTCACGAAAGTTTACAAGCCAACATAAGAAATCATGGTCCGTCACAATTTTAAATGCACATCCATAAAGATATGACCTAAGTCGTTGTACAGCGGATACAACAGCTAAGTACTCCTGTTCAGTTACTGTGTAATACGCTCAGCGTTGCTCAAAGAACGGCTTGCATATGCAACAAAATGTTCATCGCCATTGTGGCGCTGTATGAGCGCAGCACCAACTCAACGTCGCTGGCGTCAGTGTGAAGTTCTGTTGGAGCTGTTGGACAGAAGTGGCGTAGTAGTGGTCCTGATGTCAAAATAAATTTTAACTGACGAAAGGCGGAGTCACAATCGACAGTCCACTTGAAAGGCGCATCTTTTTGCAGAAGACAAGTAAGGGGATATGCTAGGTCAGCAAACTTCGGAACAAAACGTCGAAAATAGGAGCAAAGCCCAAAAACTCCTGAGCTGTTTTAACGATTTCGGCGGTTTAAAACAAGTGACAGATTCGATCTTTTTCGAATCAGGCCTGATTCCATCCTTGTCTATGAGATGTCCAAGTACCACAGTCTGGCGTTCTCCAAAACCACATTTCTTGGAATTGACTACCAGACCAGCTTTCTCAATACACTCCAAGACAATCTCTAATCGACTGTTGTGTTCTTGAAAAGTAGTCCCGAATATCACTACATCGCCCAAATAACACATAGAAATGTGCCCCTTCAGTCCGCGCAAAACTGTATCCATGAATCTTTCGAACGTGGCTGGAGTGTTACATAATCCAAACGGCATCACATTAAATTCATACAACCCGTCTGGGGTGATGAATGCCGTCTTTTCTTTATCTTCCGGGTGTATGTGCATCTGCCAATAGTCTGATCGCAGGTCGACTGAGGAAAAATAGGAGGCGGCTTGTAAGCAATCAATGGCGTCATCAATATGTGGCAGGGGATAGACGTCCTTCTTGGTAACAGTATTCAGCCGTCGATAATCAACACAAAATCGCCATGTGCCATCTTTCTTTTTGACTAGAATCGCAGGGGCAGCCCACGAACTAGACGATTCCTGAATGATGCCCTTATGCAGCCTATCACGAACTTGTTCTTCGATTGTTTGGGGATACACGATAAGGCTTCTGATGGGGATACACGATAAGGCTTCTGACGGATTAATCAGCAGTCCCAGTATTTATTCGGTGCTGAGTACGGGAAACGGGAATCCGTGGTGGCGAATCTCGAGAGAAATCGAAAGTCGCAGTATATTTCGCCAGAACTTCCACTAAACTGTGACGGTCACTTGTTGGCAGGGATTTGTTAATCATGGCAAGAAATTTTGTCTCATCTACTTCTGAGCATGCGGTAGGCTGAAAATTGTCTGTGCTGAGCACGGCCACTGATTTAAAACCGTCTTCGTCAAAGTTGGCAAGTTTTCGACCACGTTGTAATACAACAGGTTCGTTAGAGCAGTTAGTCATCCACAAAGAAGAATGGCCATTCATGACTGAGATGACGCAGCGGGGAATCAGAGTACTTTTCTTCGCGCAGTTGAGGGTCAGTGGTTCAAACATAGCGTCGAACGCATCACTGGCACAGCTTGAACTAACAACTTGTATAAACTCTGCTGACATTGCAGGAATGATAATGTCTTCCGAAACCGAAAGCGCGCTAGGATTGGTCCGCGAATTTTCACGCAAAGCAGATGCAATTCGAGTGCTCACAGAAATGTCTCCATTGCGAAAGTCGAGAGTGGCCCCATATTGTTCTAGGAAATCGAGTCCAATAATTACGTCATGTGTTGATCGAGTAAGTACAGCCAATTCAGTTCGGAATGTGTGGCTGGCGATAACAAGATTCACGGAACCGACTCCAAGTGGGTTAAGCGGTTCGCCACCAACACCACACAATTTTGTCGCACTATCCCAAGCAAACATAATTTTACGACCAAGGCAGTCTATAAAAGCGAGACTTATAATAGAAATGGTGGCACCTGTGTCCAACAGCGCCATAGCCCGTACACCGTCCAAAAACACTTCAATTCGGTTCTTTAACATCGAAACGGGCAGAGGCATGAGTAAGCTAGAATCATTTGCGACCTCACCTCCATCGGCCGCACTCACTAGTTTCCCGGAGGTGGCGACCGTCGTCAGGGAGAAGGGGAGCGTCGTAGGCGCCGAGATAGTGGTGTCAGACTACGGTCAGAGGCTGGTGATTCGTTTCGGTTCAGCGCCATTCTGCGTTCTTGTCGGCTAGCTGTTCCTCTGTACTCACTCCGGCCATGTGCTCTTCTATATGAATCATTATTGTCAGCAGGAAACCTTGTACGGCAGTTCACCCACTGTCGGCGATACTGCTGGTACGGACGGCGGTTGCGGCAAAAACGCGAAATGTAGCCGATCCTTCCACAGGCATAACACATTGGCGGCTCACGTTCATTCGATGAATAAGGCTCATCGTTGCTTGGATTAAATGCTTCATGTTCGGGATGTAGTCGACGAGGATGACGAGAGTGCTCGCTGTTGTAGGCGTCGATGGTGAGAGGCTGGATGTTCGGGCGATGAGCAGCAGAGCATCGGGTGTCCGAAGGAGACGTAACAGAGGGAGCATAACAGGTAGAAGATGGGCTATTGTCTGACGAAGAGGTGCCACTGTAGACGGGCCTGACGTTGCCCCCAATATCTTGATGCCTCCGGAGCTCTTCGCTTACAATGTGTCGAAATGTATCTGCCATCCACACTGGCAACAGTTGTTACATTAGGCAACCGACCAAACTTCGGAATGATACGGCGTCGCTTCAAACATTCAAACGTGCGGCAGTGCCGTGTTACATCAGCAGTGGTATTCAAATCGTCCTTGCAGATAAGAAAGTTGTACACGTCTTGCGCGATCATTTTAACCGCCGAAGCGTATTGGCAATGCACCGCTGTGTTGAGGACCAGCACAGCGTAATGCGATAGGGATGTTAACAGGACAAGTATGGCGTTTGGGTTAGCGGAATCCGGATGGCTTGCCCGGGCACAACACTGTCTTATACCTCTTGCTGAGAAGAATTATTCCCGCTAGTGGGCCGTAGCGAGAGGACGCGGGTCATGTCTCTGCCTTCCTGCAGTGATTTCTAGCGGCAAATTTTATCGGATCGACCAAAGCTGGATAAAAACGTCGATCGGAGGTTTAGAAGACTATGCGGACACCATCATTTGTCCGTAAGTGGCTTTTCGCCATTTTAGAGCCAAGTCTGCAACCCGGGGTTCCGACGCGTTAACTCGGACGCCGGCCGCTAGGCCTAACGAGGGCTAAGGCTCACCGAAGCCCCCGGTGCCGCCGCATCAGCCGTGCGGCAACCAACAGGAGGTATGACTATCATTGTGCAAGATCGCAACCACAAAGAGGACGAGCTCGAGGCCACGGATTGGATCACAGTACTCAACAAATGCAACTTCGAGGAGAAATGGACTACAGAAAACCAAGCTCGCCTCAGAAGAGGTGAAAGTGATAGACAGCCCACCACCATCACAGAAGCGCGGCGGCAAACAGCAAGCGGAGAAGCCGATCGCCTCGAACCAAGTGAAGCTTTCCGATAATGGCTGGAGAATCATTTTCCGCCCCAATGGAGGCATAGTAGTCAACCAATACGATGAACCGACGCTTACCGAAGCCATACATGTAACTGCGAAAATTCAGTGGAACAAGGCCTGCCAGCTCGTCAAGAATGAGAAGCAAGGAACTTTTGTTCCTTCACTCCACGCACAGAGGCCAGAGACAAGCTCCTACGCCTCACACACCTGGACATTGAAGGGAAAGCGTACCACATCAGCGTTCACATGGCAGTACCCTGCGATTTCTCGAGAGGAGTCACTCACGGAATTGAACTCAGTACCTCACTGCAAAAGATCAAGCAGGGGATAGCAGAACATGAGGAGAACCCCAGGGTGCTGGAGATCAGACGACTAGGACAGAGCAAGACCATCATACTTAATTTCTCCACCAAGGAGGTACCGAGGAAAATCAAAAGCCTAGGTGTGATCCTGAACTGTTACTTGTACAAGAAAAGATATGGCGTATGCTATAAGTGCGCAGAACTGGGACACCGCACCGACGTGTGCGAGAGCAAGGAGAAGTGCAAAGACTGCGGCATCTCCAGCCCAACCGAGGGACACGTATGCAACCCCACCTGCAAACTGTGCGGTAAGGCGCACCCCAGCGGTGACAAAACCTACAAGGAGGTCTTCAGAACTCCATACATCGTTAAGAAACGAAAATGGGAGAAGCTCCAGCAACAGGAGGAGGAGGCTAAGAAACTACCAGAACATAGCAGCAGGCGGGGCGAGAGCAAGACGTGGACCACGAGCAGGGAAAAACTCCTGTCCACATCTCTCCCGAAGCTACCGCAGCAGGCCACCACCACCCCGCCCAAGAAGCAAGGGGCACCACCCACTAAAAAATTAGGCTGGGAAGCGGGGAATTCCCATGACTCAGACATATTGAGGGAGCTCAAAGATAAAATGAAACAAAAACACGAAATCATGAAACAGCAACAGGCGCAATGAAATCTTTACCGGGAGCATACACAAGCTCAGATGCAGGAGCTCCATAATCCCGTTATCGAGCTACAAATGGAGAACAATGAGCTCAAAGCTCAACTTACAACCGGAAGAGTATCAGGAGGCCATGGACGATAAGTCGTCCAAACACCGAGCCAGAGATGCCTACACCGCCAAAGAAAAAGTGAGTTAAAAAGACCGAATCAGACCTTTAGAAGGAGAAGCCAGGGTAGACAAACTGGAGTTAGACATACAGCAACTCAAAGAGGTAGTACGACAGCCGGCCATTTCTACCCAGCGTAACGCGGGGAGAATAGACCAACTCTCAGCCCAGCTCAGCCAACTAGTCACCCCAATATGAACTAGAAGGAACCAACTCGCAGAACAGCAAAAACAAATCCTTCTGCGGTTCAATTATGGCCAGACTCAACACTAAGGCAAACACAATATGGCATTGGAACTACAGGTGCATCAAAAAAAGGAACGTTCTCCAAGCCTACCTTGTGAGGCGCGACGGTATCCGCGAATTGAGCGGATGCAAAACGTACCCAGACCGATCGCCAAACACTCAGATTGCTACCCTGGTGAAGTGAAGAGAAATATCACTGTCATGTAGCATGAGCCACGATGCACGCAGATTGACTACGTCTTAACGGAGATTATACCGCAGAGCCGGAAAGAATGTAGCCTGCTAGCCCTGAACCTCTACAGCTCTCCTAAACTAAGTAAAGGTTGTGGCTTCAGGGAGCTCTTTGTCAAAACGCAAGCAGTGACACAAGGGCAGCAGCATTCTGTAATAGAACAGGACTTTAATGTGCTACACCAAGCATGGGGATACAATTACTCCCAAATAAAGGGGAGGGAATCATCGGATGCTATGATACAGTGCAATTTACCACTCCTTAACGATCCACTTGAGCCAACCCGGGAGGGGAACAGCTTGTCACAGGACACCTCCCCTGACCTGGCCATGATCGGAGCGGATTTTGAGGCTGCATGGCAAAATACGAGATAGAACTTAGGTAGTGATCACAGAACCATAGAGATCGTTGTCCAAAACAGAGTCAAAATCATACGTGAGAAAAACCCTCAAATCCATCAATTGGCAGTCCTTTCGCTACAACGAACGGGGTAGCGGGGAGATCACCAACATAGCTGAATGGACCAATGACAACAAGCAGGCCTGCAAAGAAACTGAGGAGGAAATAGAATTAGATAAGGAACAAAACTGGGTTTATAGCCACATGAGACAACTGTGGAAAAAGAAAAAAAAAGAGACAGAAACAGAGCTCGCGCAAAAAAAGGGGCAACTGCAATCTGAGAAGGAGAATAGCAGCTCTCAATAACGAAATTGAGAGTCATGCCCAAACACTAAATAGACAACACTGAAACGACATCTTCGATAGACTAGACAAGCAGACAAGCTCCGTCACCACCTGGAAACTACTGAGACGCCTCCTAGACCCCGAAAACACCAAAACTGAGACCAGCAGAAAAATGCAGACTAACACACAATTCCCAAGGGTCGGAGGACGATATGATCAACCAGATAATAGAGAGGTACATAGGGGAAACAAACACCAAAACATTCCCCAACTATAGCGGCGAAACAACGAGGAGCTAGACCAGCCAATCGCCATAAGAGAGGTCCAAGCTTCCTTACATAAGCTCAACGGAAAACCCGTGGCTGGCCCTGATGAAATAAGCAATAAGATGCTTAGAAACCTTGATGACAACTCCCTCCAGCAACTAACAGCATTCATTCAAAAGTGTTGGGAAGGGGGGAGAAACCCGGTGAGTTGAAGAATGCAAATCTAATCTTCATCCCAAATCAGCAAAAGAACTCAAACTAGAAAACCTAAGGCCAATATCTTTAATTTCCTGTGTTGGCAAGCTCATGAAGCGCGTCATACAGAATAGGCTAAGCGGATAATTGGAAAGTAAGGCACTCTACCCAGACAGCATGCTTGGATTCAGACAACTATCCACGAACAACGTCATGCTACAAATCAAAGAACAAGCTCTGCAAAGGAAGACTAGCGACTCGAGAGTCAGAGAGGGACTGGCCGTCAGCAAATCGTTTGACAGCGTCGAACATCAAGCGATCCTGTTACACCTGAATCGTCTACATGTAGGACACAAGCTATACAACTATACAAAAAGTTTCTCGTGGACTGAACCGTGAATATAAAAATAAGAGGCACAACAAGAGATAACAATAAACTAGGCAACAGAGGGACACCGTAGGGATCGGTGCTGTTCCCTACCCTTTTTAACATTGCAGTAATCGGGTTGCCAGAACTACTCAGAAAGATAGAGGGCCTCTCCCACACACTCTAGGCTAACGATCTCGCCCTTTGGGTCGACAGAAGGGGGAGCGTCGGCCAGATATAAGACACCCTACAAAACGCAATCTGGGAAACAGAAAGCCATCTGAGAACCATAGGGTTAAAATGCTCGCCGGAAAAATCGGAGATGCTAATCATGACCGGCTCCTGGTCAACAACATCTCGGTCACAAGGGTGGACAAGATCAGGATACTGGGTATGTGGATACAACAAAGTGGGAAAAACACAGAAACAATAGACTAGAAGCCACGACCAACCAAACTTGCAGGCTTCTCAAAAGGATAGCAGACAAAAACTCGGGGATGAAGGAGACGAACCTACTTAGGCTTATCCACCTTTCATCATTAGCCGAATCACCTACGCTATCCTGTACTCAAAGACAACAAAAGCAGAAAGACAATGTAGACATCCTCATCAGGAAAGGTGTCAAATAGCACTAGCTTTACCGTTGTGTACATCAACCGAGACGATCCTCAACCTAGGAGTGTCAAACACACTGGAGGAAATGTGCGAGGCGAATCTCAGAGCACAATATATCAGACCAACGGTCAGCAAAACGGGCAGATCTGTCCTTAGGAAGCTGGGCTACCAAAACCCAGAATCGCGAGAGGGAATAACCGCCATCCCCAAAGAAATTGTCAACAAACTAAACATACACCCCCCCCCCCCACCACCAAGAAACATACACCCCATACACAACGAGGAACGCAGGAGAAGCCGAGTCCAAAGACTCCAAAGCTCCCTCCTCCAAAACCAAGTGGCAGCGTACACTGATACGGCAGAGTACATAGAAGGCACTACGCTGCAGTACTAGTCGGCGATAAAGACGGGCTAATCTCGAGTTGTAGCGTAAGACACTCTTCACCAAAGGAGGCAGAGATGTCGGCGATTGCACTGGCGATCAACACTCGTTCAAGAAGAATACTCATCACGGATTCTAAAACAAAAATCAAAGCCTATGACGACAGTAAGGTGTTCTAAGAGGCCGGCAAAAATCTGTAAGCAGGCGAGGAGAACGTACTCAACGAAATAATTAAATTAATATGGGCACCTACCGATGATGGACTCACAGAGAACGAGATCGCCAACGAAGTCGCCGAGGACTCAACGTCCTGGTTCAATTCTCTTGTGTGTGTATTGTTTTTTTTTTGTATAACCATGCAGCGCCGGAGGTCTTCGGATTCGTATAGCCAACTAGCCCGCTCGCAAGTACTACTGAGGACTGACCCACCGGGCCACAGCGTGGGGAGACTACACCCTGTCCAAAAGCGAGACTTAATCACATACAGAGAAATTCTAAACACTACAGAATGGCCAGGAGAACACTCGCTCTCCCCCCCCCCCCCCCCCCAGATCTCTCACAAAGAAAGAAGTAATCTGGCGAAACCTGCAGACGGGCACCTGCCCAAAGCCCCCCCGGGGTGGTGCAGTGGTAACAAGCCCGACTACTGTCCGGAGTTCCCGGGTTCGAACCCGACCACGGCGGCTGCGTTTCGATGGAGGCGAAATGAAGTGGCGTCCGTGTGCTGTGCGATGTCAGCGCACGGTAATGATCCCAGGGTGGTCGAAATGACTCCATAGCCCTCCACTACGGCTCCCCTTTTTCTCTTTCCACTTTCACTCCCACCTTCATCCCTTCCCTTGCGGCGCGGTTCAGGTGTCCACAGCAAACAAGTGAGACAGTTACTGCGCCTTTCGCTTCCTGTGAACCAATTATTATTATTCACCAGCCCCAACCCGTATATCCTACGCAAATGGCATCCTGAGGGGCACTCTTGATTGATTGATTGATTGATTGATTGATTTATAAGAAGGGAAATGCGCGGTAACTGTCTCACTTGTTTTCTGTGGACACCTCAACCGCGCCGTAAGAGAAGGGAGGAAGGTGGGAGTGAAAGTGGAAAGCGGAGCCGTAGTGGAGGGCAACGGAGTAATTTCGACCACCTGGGGATTTTAACGTGCGCTGACATCCCACAGCACACGGACGCCTCTTCGTTTCGCCTCCATCGAAACGCAGCCGCCGGGTAAGAACCCGGGTACGAACCCGGGTACGCCAGCGCAGTAGTCTGGCGTCTTACCAATGTAAAAACTGTGAAGGCATAGCTACCATTAATCACATTCGGCTTGCCCAGCGCTAAACGGGATACATGGAAATAAAGAGTCATGGGAATCCTCCCTTCACAGCCAGGGAGAACAAATCCAAAACAAGTCATCCCTCAAGCCCAGGCCACCGCGGGAAGCCAACTGGTTGAGTGATTGATAGGAAGGGAAAGGCGCGGTAACTGTGTCACTTGTTTTCCGTGGACACCTAAACCGCGCCGCAATGGAAGGGAGGAAGATGGGCGTGAAAGTGGAAAAGGAGAAAGAGGATTCATAGTGGAGGGCTGCGGAGTAATTTCGACCACCTGGGTACAGTGAACTAACCTGGGGATCTTTAACGTGCGCTGACATCGCGATGGGGCTGCGGCAGGTAGGTCACCGCCGCTAGCAGCGGGGGCTATCCTGCCACCGAATTTTTATCTGTTGTAGGCCGTCATTGCCCTCGCCGCCGCTTCGGTGGTGGACGACGGCTGTTGTTGCGGTGCACGTCTTTCTTTCTCTCTTCCTTTTCTTTCTTCGCTATTTTCTCTTCTGTCTGCACGAGTCACTGGAGGTGGCTCAGCTACGGAGCCAGTAGCAGGCCCATGCATTTTCTTTTCCTTCTTCCTACAGCCACAACAACAACAACGCTGACATCGCACAGCACACGGACGCCTCTTCGTTTCGCCTCCATCGAAACGCAGCCGCCGAGGTCGGGTTTGAACCCTGGTACTCCGGCAGAGTAGTCGGGCGTCTTACCACTGCACCACCCCGGCTGGGCCCGATTCCGGCCGACGTCTAGCGGGGAGATAGACAGTGAAAGGGGGAGCTACTTCTCACCCGATGATCCATACTTTCTGACGCGTGCAAATAAAGTACTTTCTTTCTCTCTCTTTGAGAACACTAGTAACGGACGGAGACACGTTCTAGCTAAGCATTAATTCCTTAAGTATGAGATAGACAAACGCAGGGAGAAAAACGCTTTCTACCTCGCATTTTTATTACACGCGTTCACTAAGAAACTTCGAGTGCGAACGCAAGTTGTGTGGTTTCCAAAGGTAAACGAGCAGTAGCGCTTATTTCTTAGCCACGTCTGTGACAATTTTTGCCTTATTAGGACTCGAAATCACAGTAATGGAAAATGGGTGCTCACACTTGTATGCCTTGAGTGTTTTTCAAGCAACTAATCGGCGCCATTTATGGCTTAAAATCACCGACGTTCACCAGTTATTTTCGGCACAGAAGGTTCCCTACTTAGAGCTGTCCCTGCACTGCCAGCAATCGCATTTTAGAGCGCAGCTCTTTGGCGCCCAATCCTAGGTTTCGCGTCGTCGTCGTCGGGGCCACCTAGCTCCTCTTTTACAACCACCTTCTTTCCTTCGCTTACGGTGCGAGTCAGGTGTCCACAGAAACAAGTGTAACGGATACTGCGCCTTTTCTTTCCTGTGAACAAATTATTATTATATCAGTCGGGAGCGCCTTCTCCCAATAAAGAGTAGGTGCTGCCGCAACATAAGTTTACAAAGTAATTGTTTTGTATGGTGTTCTTACTATACCTGCCAAACCTACATTAAAGAATGGAATAAAGTTAGTCGACACAACTTATAAAAAAGCTATTATGCTTATGGTAGTTTCCGTTGCTGCTCATTGTTCTACAGCCAAGTATAAAAAGCATACTACTCAAGCTTTTACTCCTATAACTGATAACGTTGCCGCAAAAAGCCAATTGTGTCCATTCTGTTTCGCAGATAAATGCTCGTTCGAAGATGATCCTTGCGAGGAATGGGTAACCCCTAACTGCAACCAGGCTGCTTGCTTCCAAAGGTTCAGGGTTGCCGACATGAAGAATGGGCCTGTTAAAGATAACTCCCTGGAGACAGGTGAGGTCAGAAAGCTGCTTTCAGTTGAGTTCAAATGGTAGTTGGAAACAAGCAACTACATGTTAGGGAATTTGATTATGCCTTCCTCATTGATAGCTTCAAATTATGCAGCGTTATGCTCAAGCAGTTCGTATTTTTCACTGCATATTGTAGCATTGTAGCAGGCCCACTACAGTACACAAAACGTCTGGGGGCCGATTAGAGCGGCTATTTGTTGCATGTTGGAAACTCAATCTCTGGTTGTAAATCCGTTCGCATCATGCCAAACAATAACACATCACAAGAGGCTGGATTATGCTGTATACTTCCGTAGAGACGGATTAGTCCACTGCAGACCAGGTCTTTTTACCCTCGCACGCAGGCTGCTAGCGCGCTCCTACCGATGGCCACGGTGGTCGATTCGTCTATTCGCGAACTGCACAGCGCGTCTATGAGACACTGCACAGTAGCAGAGGCCGAGGAAATAGCCGCTGCTCCAGCGGTGGTGGAGGGCTATAAAACCAGGCGGTCGATAACGATACTCACCGACTCAAACAGCTTGTCGAAATTACGTGAATAGCATGAAAGGTCGTCACGCGCTCCATATACTCCTCGAAGCTAGCGACAAAACTAAAAACCACGAAGAAGGAAACAAAAAGACCACACGCAAAACTGTGTGGGTACCGGGGCACATGGGGGTGGCAGGGAAACAAGAGGCGGACAGGATAGCTCGAGCAGCCCCGCCGGGGTGGCACAGTGGTAAGACGCCCGACTACTGTCCGGAATTCCCGGGTTCGAACCCGACCTCGGCGGCTGCGTTTCGATGGAGGCGAAACGAAGAGGCGTCCGTGTGCTGTGCGATGTCAGCGCACGTTAAAGATCCCCAGGTGGTCGAAATTACTCCGTAGCCCTCCACTACGGCTCCTCTTTCTCTCTTTCCACTTTAACTCCCACCTTCCTCCCTCCCTCACGGCGTGGTTCAGGTGTCCACAGAAAACGAGTGAGACAGTAGAGAGTTTTAGTTTAGAGGGGTTTACGGTGATTGCGGAATTAGCGGAATAGCGGAACGGAAATGCGCATGCGCTGAACGCTAGCACAGAAATAGCGCTAGCGCGTTCACGCAATTTTGAGAATTTAGCGATCGTCTTTTGCGCATTTAGCGCGAAAACATGGCGGCGTCCATGGATCGGGCAGCCGTCCGCTTCAAACGAACAAATAGTCGTTGCAGTTCCGGTTGGCACGTTTACGGACAACTACTGGTACTGTCACCATTCTATTTGACTAATCTTGGTTCGACGATGATGTGCAGGGTGTAAAGAAGCTTTGTTGTGGAGATTCGGTCTGAAATCTAATGCTCCTAGGCCTAATGGGGTCGCCTGCGACGATGCATCCACTCTGAACGCAGCGAATTGGTTTAAAGCCTCGTTTCGGCGGTTACTATATTTTATTACTAATTTTGGCTATTATATAATTACATTTTATGCGAGAGTATTGAGCTCGTTGTGAAGTTTGCACTGCATCTTTTCTACGTTGAAAGTCTCACTTCAAGGGGGCATGCAGACGAGGTTCTTGTAGCATACGTCCATCAATCTGCAGAGCAGACGAAAGCAGACGACAAGCGCCGTTTTCAAAATGTCCAGTGCCAGAGTCGGAGCCCGGTGCAACGTAAATATGCGTATACGGTTCACTGATCATGACGACGTCGCAATGCTGCGAGAAGTACGGAACCTGAATCCGTTTAGGGACTCGTCGCTATGGCCAGAAATTTCGAGCAACGTACAACAAGCTACGGAGAAAGCGTTCACAGCTCGTGCTATCAAAGACCGCTGCGACTTGTTGATGTCTCAGTATGTAAGCGAAGACCGGGCGAACATCCGCAGGTAAGTTATTTTTGTTACTTTTCAGCGCTACGCGATTCAAAGTATACTGGCTTTTTCTTATAGATTGGGGACAGAAGAGGAATACGACGAAAAAGCGCATTTGCTGCAAGAAATCATCGATGTTTCAAGAGAGTTTGGATACAGGGTAAAGAGCCGAAAGCAGCTACCGCGTGTTCAAGTTCAAGGAGGTGCATCTTCTTCAGTACGTTGCGTACCTCCTAACGCACCTGGTGCGGTCGAGTCTGCCTACATCGATATCGAGAGGGCGACCATTCCTACTGACTGTAAGCCATTCATTGTGAAAAATTCTCCCACCTCAACCGCTAGCATCATTTGGTATGAAACTGGCGCAGAGCTCGCGCACTGCAATAGCTTTTGTCTCGTAGTAAGTCTGACAATCGCACTTGCCTGGTTCGGCCGCGCTACTTGGAATCGTCTGTATTGAGCTCGAAAAAGCGAAAGCTGGCAACGCAGCGTTGCAGCCAATGGGTGGTGCTAGTGCCATCGTTAAAAAAAAAAAAAAGAAGAAGGGAGGGTTATGACACATATATAACTCACCAAGTCAGCAAGAGCGAGCTCGCGAGCGCGCACTCCTAGATGCATTTCGTCAATCTCTACCCATGTCAACATCGATAAATATCACAAATCATTCAAGATGCTTGACGGCATAGTTGAAAGGCACCGACAGAATGGTAGACAGTTCAGAAGAGGCCAAACATCGCGCAGAAAGCGCACTCAATTGTTCGTCTGCTTCCAAAGGTTTCGCTTTGCACGCGAGTTCAAGATGAGCTTGTCTCGGCTCGCTGCGGCTCAACCTGCGGCTCCGCCTTGTTTTATTTCAGTCAACGCTTTGTTACTAGGTAGCGCTGGCAAGCACTTCGAATATATCCTCAGCTGTTCATACCTCCATACAAAATAGATTGCGTGGCGTTTGCTAAACGCTATACTAAAACTCGGTCCGACAGGGAGTCGTTTGCGGCACGCTAACTTTATTTCCGTTAGCACCGCTATTTACGCTAACGCTAAACTAAAGCTCTCTATTATTAGCTCGATCATACGCTACTTTATGAGCATCCGACGAGGGTAAGGAACATTCCCTAGCGCCCAAGGAATGCTCGGCCATTCTAAAAAACTATATAGGCAGAAGAATGTGATATCCCCCTGCACAGTTCTTTCAGCAGAGAAGAATCTTTCATTTGGAGGCAATTACAGACAGGTTCATACCCAAACCTACACATTCTAAACAAAATGGACCCTACAGACGTCCGTCGCGCGACGAAAAACCCATACTATATCACATTAGATATACGGACTACGTCAAAACATAGACGTAGTCCCCAAAATACAAAACCCGAGTGTGGAGCATTGGGAGACTCTGCTGTCCAGCGACAGCTGCGAAGACCAGCAAGGTCTGGCACAGCGAGCTCAACGGGCGGCAGTGACCAGCGGAGCCATGGACTGAGGGCAACCGACTATTGGGTAGAAGTGGACGAGGGGGATGGAGAATACTTCTGGGGATGTAACAAGGAGACACCTTTGAAGAGGCCCCAACACCGCCGAAAAATATAATATGACTAAATAAAATTTTTCCTTCCTTCTATCGCGGCATAAGGCGCCAACTGTCGGGCGCGCGTGACCCAGGGACTGCAAATTGCGCATTTGTCTTGAGTAGAATTCGTTTTTGTGAGCAAGCGTTCAATTTTCTCGTTAACGCGTTCTACCACCTATGCATGTAGGGTTGTGCTTTGCATCGCTACATATATATAGTAGCGGGAGCTACACTACGCTAGTCAGCAGTTCATTTCGCCAGGTGTGTGTTTTGCCGCAAGAGCGCATGCGCGAAACCACAGCTGTATCGCGAGTGACGTAAGGGAAGAGAGTAAGGTGGGAAAGGAAGTGGAAAGACAGAAAGAGGATCCGTAGTGGAAAGCTACGGAGTAATTTCGACCACCTTGGGTTCTCCACCGTGCCGTGACATCGAAGAGCGCACGGACGCCTCACCGTTTCGCCCCAATCGAAATGCAGCCGCCGTCGCAGCCTAAAAGCAGCGCATAGCAGCAGCAAAGAGAGCATGAGCGTAAGCATCTTAAGAGAGCAGAGGAGACGCCTGAACGGAGAGAGGAACGGCTTGCCAAACGGTGATGCCATACTGCCAAGCGCAACAGACGGCGCATAGCCGCCAAGATGGGGCCTATGGAAGCGTTCAGTGAACAGGAGCCAAAAGAAGAGGATGTGAAGGCGCGTCGTGTGATCGCTTCATTCGAGTTTCTGAAAGTCCATCGGCGACCAGGAGATTTCAGGCAAATTTTGTGAACAATCCGTTTGGACGCATGTGTAGTGTATCAGAGAGACTGTGGATCCAAATGGATTTTACACCGATGAGTAATCCAAGGTACAATAATTTGCGCTTGGAGACTACCAAATCTAAATACTTTATAGAAAAATGTTAGACCACTGCATGGTACTTTAGAGTTCATCGGACAGTCTTCGTCTCTTGTAAGCAAAGTGAATAAAAAATGTTTATTCTCAATGACTGTCATTGCTATAAGCCTACATAACCTCAGCAAGCTCTGCCAGGGAAACGTACCTCTCGTTACGTATATCCTGACATAGCCGACCTAAGCTATTGCCATTTTGTCCCTTATGGCACAGAGTACTACAGCAGACTGAAGCGCACTGTTCCTTGTTTTATGCGACATTTAAGGGTAGTGCACTATGCAGATTTCGAACTGGAGATAACCGTTTATACGCAGAAATGCGGTGGCGTTTTTATGCGGCTGCCCTTCACATATAAATTGCCAATTTGTTTCTTTTTACTTTGTGGTTTGTCCTCGAGGATGGTCTTTTTTTTTATTATTTGAGTCCATAGTGTGAGAGGTTCCCGGATAGGAGGGCTTCGCTCCGAATCTTGGTTATGCGCATGCAAAACTCGTGTTTTCGGTCACCAGTGGTTCATCTTGAATTTTCTATTACCGTTCTTTTACGGGAGTTTAAGCACGACACCAGAAGTCCAATTTGTTGCTTCCGTATTTCAGAGAGAAATCAGCGCGGAAAACAGCTAGGAATAGTGTCTATTTCATCTTATTTTCTGTTTGAAACTCTACAAATAAATATCAGGCGCGACAACAAAGAGATACAAACAAAGCACATGTACTCACTTTCGCTGCAAGTATTCTCCTAGAATTATTCGAAGTAGGCTATGCAACGATAAAGCTCAGGCCTTAATAAGCTGACGGGCTCGTACAACATGATACCTCTCTCTCTCAAATGTGCCACAGTATCTCTATCGCCTATCCCTTCAACGAAAACAGGTTTTTTGTAGTGCTCTTCGTGAATAAAAAAAGAAACATGAAAGTCTACCTTTCAAACCTTGTATAAAACCAAAACCGGTCTTAGGCTGCTTTCTCTAAGATATATCTTCTGGCTGCAGAAGTTGCCAGAGCTAGCTACTCTGCTAATAATTATTCAGTGTTATTCAGGAAACAGCATTGTGCTCCACAGTGGTGGCTAAGGGGTTAATGTTCTTAATTGCGGAGCCCAAAGACGTGGGTGCGGTCGCGGCATCGATGCCTCGCTTCGATGGAGGCGACGCGCTAGGCGCCCCACGCAAAGTTAGCGTATGTTAAAGAACCACAGGCGAGCGAAATTTCTGGAGAATTCCGCTATGGCGTAACTTATGACCCATGCCACTTTGGGACGCTAAACTCTTTATACCGTAAAAAATTCTTCTCCTATGCTATTGCTAGCTTTGCTTTTGCTATTTCTTTGGCGTACGACAATTCTGAGCAAAAGCGGTATACAACACGCAACAGTGGTGGAGCTCAGGCAAACTGCTCCGAAATACTATCTAGCCACAGACAAAGCGAGAGCAACAAATGCATGTCCATAAAAGGAGACGCCGCAGCGATTGGATCAGTTCGAGACAGCTGTTGCTAGATGGATATGCAATGCAGTTTTCCCGAGCTCCACAACGCCTGCGTGCAATATACCCTTTTGCGTACGTATGGATGCGGTAAAAAGTAAACGAAGCACGCTATTTCTTCCAAAATTGTTCGCGCGTTGCGTAATTGAAACTGGGAGTCGGGTGCGTGAGAACGGGTAGCAGACAACAGTGTCCTTTCACTTGGACAAATTTTGTTTCCTTATCTGGAGTGCATAAAGCGTGATTTTAATTTGAACGGACGTGCGCGCTCCGTTTACGTATGTCCGAACCGGTGCGTGCGTGGTTGAAAAAGATGTATCACGTGTTACATGCAGGAGCAAGTTTGATTAGCGCTATAGATTTTTCAAGCATAAAAAAACAATCCTAAGGCTGCAGTGTTTATTACTAAAGCGCACCAAAACATGCCGGCTGTTCGCTTAGTAACTCAGATGAGCAAGCAGTGATAATTTGCTGATGTGACTAGCGCAATGCAACTCAGGCGACAACACAAGCTGATTATTCAGGTTGGCTATGACTGGCAGGACGGATGAAGATCATATTAGAAGTGCAATTATATGTGAGCCCTACAAAAGAGCACTGCTTGCCATTATTGAAAAAGATTTTCTCCGCTGCAGAGCATCAAAACGGCCTCTTTGCTTGGCTGCGGTTTGAGCACCTACCCAATTAACGTGAATCACTAAATACCAAAATAAGGCCTCGAATTTAATTCTACGACAACGCACATAAACCTGTTCCGACACAATCGTGCGAGGAAAGTATATTTGGCAATATTTTCCAGCTCTTGAAATTAAGCTAATGACGGCTACCGTGAAGCTGCGACCGCAAAGGCCCGAAAGCCCGCTGGCCTAAATGAAATGGCAGCGGGGCGCTCCGCCCGAGCACGGCTGAAATATTGTCGATAACCATCGCGATAGTCTCTTTCACTGCCATCGTGGTCCTCGGTGATTCAAAAGTTTCGCCCGAGGGCAGCTGCAAACTGCCTCTCACAAAATGCTAACTAGAGCCTCTCAACCACCCCGGATCATAGCACTAATCTGAGTACCAACCCATTCAGGCAACCCCCGCTAACGAAGCGGCTCATCCTGCTGCTGAAGCATACGTCATCAGAGCGACAATACCGAGGACCAGGCTAATGCTAGAGGTCGGCTGAATATAGTCACGTACGCGTAGTGGTAACAACGCCGTTGATAACACAAAGAGGAGGCTTCACCTTCACTTGAATAAACTCTTTATTGGGCTGACTTGCCCCCCAAAAAAGAACTAAGCATTCGGCGGGTGCGATATCAACAATTGTGCTCGGCGGTCATCGAACAAAGTACGTCCGTCGCGAGCTCCTACGCTCAATATAAAGGCCGAGAAGAAACATTACCTGGAACATTGCAGAAACACACACGAGAGGCTGGAATCTTCTGTATACATGTAGAAGGATCTTGTGCGATAAAGAAAACGACAAAGCAGTGTCTCGCGACAACGACCATGAACAAACAAAGAATACAGAATCGATCCATGCGCTGGTTGGTTCGTTGGTTTGTTGGGAAACTTTTATTTCCACCAGAAAAGGGCGCCCTCTTCCCCTCCCGAGGCACGCATGCCTGGGAAAACGGGAAGTCGTGCACCAGCGGATTGGAGGCTTGCAGGTAGCCCTTGGCTTATTGCGGCTTCTTGCACCAGATAGACGGTACGTCGCTGGATCGCAGGGTCTGCGATTCGCATTAGGGTACCTTAGGCTTCTCTACTTGTTATATTTTGTCCTATTCATGGAAATTGTGGGCACTCCCTTATTATGTGGTCGAGGGTCCCTCTCACCCCACAGTGTTTCCACTAATCATTGTCCTTAAGGTCTCGTATGCGTGAAATGCCCAGATCGGGTTCATGAAATTATTAGTTTGTAGCCGCCTTCACGCGACAGGTTCTCTAGTATTCTGGTAACATCTGGCGGTGGTACTATTTACATCCCAATTTATAATAGTGAATGATTTCCCCATAATTTTGCCGTTTTTCATCGTATGCCTGCAAAGTGCGGGGGATCGACGGCTCCCCGGAAGTAGACAGCCCTAGCTAGACCATGAGACGCCTCCTTATCAGTGTTATGCCCGAGTAATCGGCTAAAAATTGTCCCAAGAGAGTCCGGGCATTCGGAGAGCGCCGCTGGAGAGCCTCATGTGATTTTTCGAGAATGCGGCAGCGGACCTAGGCGTGTTGACCGGGACATCAGGACAAAGGAGCACGAATCCTTATCTTTTCGACATAAAGAGGCGCGTCTTGTACAAGTTAATTGAAGTCAAGCGCTTTTGTCGGCAACCGAAACGGGCGTCCTTTCATCTCCGGCACCCCTCTTCTGAACAATGGACCAGGGCGGCGGAGCGAACCAGGAGCCCCGCCACGCCGTAGGTGTTGACCATCCCAACGTCCAACAAACGCTCCTTGGATGTGGCAATGGGGAGATCAAGAGCCCGTTTGATAACTTTGCGATCTATGACCTCGAGTTGATCCTTTTTATGTTTGCGCATGTGAAGGTAGGGGGTTGAGTAGAAAATTCTACTCGTAAGGAATGCATGTGCCAGTCGCAAGGCATCTTTACTTCGTTACCCCCCACGCTTATTGAAGACCCGGCGGACCATGCAGAGGCTGCCACTGCGGAAGCTTCAAGTGAGATTTCGACCTACCAGTCAGCACATCCTACCAGAGACATCTAGTGCATTGCGTGATGAACACCACCCGCGTGTTTCCAGATTCTCAGTTACGCAACTGATGCACGCGGTTTGCACAGACTACGTCCGGTCGTCGCCTCCTGCTCCGGCGACACATCAAACACGAATACGATATTGAAGAAAGGATGAGAGTGCCAGAACCCTGGAAACGCGACCTTCGAGTAGGACCCCTTTCGCGTAATATGTCCACCGAAAACCATAGCGTTCATTGTGAGGAGGACGGGGACACGTTGGTGCTATATTGTGGTCACCGATATGTTTATTATGCGGACGCTGCAGGCCCACACCACCCGCAGTCCTACACAACACAAACATTTGACGGGATCACTTTCAAAGCTTACACCACAACACACGTGGATGAGATTGCCATAGCTTTAGCTCATAATATTTCCAAGACGAAATGCATCATCACCGACTCGCGAGAGGTCTGTCGGAATTACAAGCTGGGATGGGTTCTCCGGCTTCCCGGCGCATATTGCAGTCTAGCGCCGATCCATAGACTCAACTGCGCATAAGCCGGCTTGGGCTCCCGTTCATCAGGGTCCCAAGGGCAATGAACTGGTGATCAGGCCACCCGCGCACTCTCTCCCCGGGCTAACTTCCTGTCCTCTCGAAGCCTACTTCAAATCAGGCAATCTGGCCCTGAAAGACGCTACCTGGCCCTGGATCGCGTTACTGGGTGACACTATCGAGTGCCTCCTTATTAAAAGTATCACCCACAATGTACTGTACCTGATGGTGCATAAGCATTTCAACACATCATTTGATGATGCGCGCCAGTACTGTGGGGAGGTGGCGGATACCTTCCGCGTGGTCTCGATGTGTGAACCGAACCCATCAATTCCTTTCAAGCCAAATCCAGCCAGCGAGGAGTGCGAGGCGGCACTGTCCAGCTGTCTAGAAATCAAGGCTTAAAAGACCTTGGTTCAATGGACGCGGGTGAAGTTGGTTGCCAATGGGGTCCAAGTATAAGGAGTCCGCTACTATTGACTGGGGAACAGGCCAATAAGGCCCTAACCCAAACAACTCTCTGTAATCATTAAATGTTTATTAAATGCAATAAACCACCACCACTCAAAGGGGCACATGCCATGACGGCATACAATGGATGAATGGATGGATGGATGTCAAGAGCGCAATGTTTAAAACGGGGTGCTGATAGCCAGCATCATAGTCAACTTTTCATTTTATGCTTTTAACTTAGATAAATCTTCAACATTACAGCTTTACTTATAGATACAAGTTATCTTTAAATACCCTTGTTTAATTTATATTTAGCTTCCAATCATGCCGTAAAAAAATGAAAAATTAATATTAATAATAGATAAATAAATGATGCATCCCGTACCTTCTGTTTATCCACCAATCTTATAAACATTATAAACCAGTACGGCCGATTACTTCACGCTTTCTTACTTCACGGCCTGCTCAAGTTTTTCCACGTATACCTGTTCTTCGTTTATCCATACCCCGAGATATTTATGTTCTGCCAGTCTTGGTATCTCATTATCGCGTATTATAAGCTTCTTATTAGTGAAATCATTAAAGATCCCCAGGTGGTCGAAATTGCTCCATAGCCTTTCACTGCGGCTCCTTTTTCTCTCTTTCCACTTTCACTCCCACCTTCCTCCCTTTCTTTACGGCCTGGTTCAAGTGTCTACAGAAACAAGCGTGACAGATACTGGGCTTTTTTCTTTATGCGAACCAATTATTATTATTATTATTATTATTATTATTATTATTATTATTATTATATAATCAGACCCCATTTACTGCGCTGAAGACAAAGGCTACTACATCTCCCTTGTATCCACATATATTAATCGATACTTGTAAATATTCATGGCTATCGACTAGTAGAACAATGTCGTCCGCCTACACTAATCCTGGAAGCGTTTAGTCTACATCCTTTCCACCAAGCTTATACCGAAATTTTCTTTGTAACTTTCTGCAATATACTGCATATGAGAAAGATCACGGGATATTTTGCTTTCTGCCGCAGTAATTCATCGTAATTTGTTTCACCATTTCACCATGCAATCCCTCACTGAACCCAGGTTGAGTTTTCCCACCTGCCGGCTGACGGAGTATTGGGCATCGTTGTTTGCTGCCTAATTGCCTGGATGCGAGCAATGCGCAGACACGAGATAATGTAAAATTGGTCTTGAGGTGGCAAATCTTTGTGTAAAATTGAAAAGCAGGTCTGTGAATATTACCATCAGTGAAGTTTCTAACTGCGTCTTAGGAATCGCTAAGTGTGATCCTTGCGGCAGGGTCACAAACAGCCCAAGTTCTCGCTGTTTTTTTATAGGCCGATGATTGACCTTGGCATCTTTTATCTACCATTCTAAGTGACAAGGCATCCTTCGAAGGGTTTTCGGCAACATGGACGTGGACCGTGTACTGCAGATTCAAATATTTTGGTAGAATATTGCTCTCGCTTGTCTGGATGCATGTTCTTGGGGACCTATATATCCTCAGGTGCTGTGGTATATTTGTTCAAAACTGGGCCACGAGCACGTACCCAAAGACTGAGGCCGGGGACGATGTCTAGAAAGACGGTATTTAAAGCGTTCGCGTTATCAAGACGGCGACTCAACCACGTTCTCGCTCACGAGCCCACGCTTTCTTTTCGTGTTTTTTCTCCCGCTGGCTCGGTATCTTCCTCCTCGTTGGCGCGGAAAGAGGAGCGGTGCTAAAGATTTAACACACTCCCGGCCGCGAAATGTCAGGGGTTGATCACCAATGGCATAGGCTTCTGCATTGTTTGCGTAGTGACAAATCCATCGCCGAACTGAACCTTTCAGAAGCTTTGTTCTGGTAAACTTTGTACTTGTTTCATGGTGCCTGATGTAGCCTTCAATTGGTGAAGGCGAGTAGATGGGCACCATCAAGCCTAAGAGAACGTAAGGAAGCAGAAATGGTATCAGAAATATTGGTGTCATGTTGGCGCTGAATAGTCCTTGGGTAGTAGGATTTATCCGAACGCTTTCGTTGTACTCCTGGGACATGTATCCCGGCACCAGGATGCTCACACTCACTCTCGCGTCCAGATCTGGCTGCCCCTCGCTGGACATCCAATACGGCTCGCTGTTAGACTGCTGCATCATTAGAAATGCTTGTAACACTGACTGACTCCCCAGTGGCATGGTGATCCGTGGGAAGTAGCGAATGAGTTCTATCATCTCAGCTCCCAGCTGGTACTGAGTGCAGACGTCGGCGTTGTAGAACTCCGCGATCATGTGTGCAAGTTCGGCCGGCAATATCCAGTCTTCTGTTATCAGGTGATTTTTGCTTTCTTGCTATTTAAGGCCAAGGCACGTAATATCATTTTGTAGTTTGTTCCCGAGTTGGGTTCCAACGCTCTCCTGATCGGCCACAGAATCAAAGAACCACATTCCGTAAGAGTAGATGCTCTCAGTCGAGTGTAGGCAGGCAAGTGGCCTGATCGGAACATTGTTTTGGTGGTGGATGTGGCCAAAGGGAAGAAGAAACTGAAACTTCTGAGAGAGGAATGGCACCACGAAAGTGAAGAAGCGGTAGCAGATGTAGTCGAAGATAGGGCATGTGTCAGCCTCCCCGAACACTGTAGAAAGCCGTTGAAGCATCTCGAAGGGCCTGACAATCAGCTTGGAGATGCGAAAGTCTCTTCGATGACGCAGTAGAACGGCAAAGTACTGGTCCCGCTTCCAAAAAGAGTGGTATTCTTCCCAGGCAATCAGAAGAGGTATGGCCTCTCTGTGCTGTTTGTGAGCCCGCACAAGGCACATGAAGGATTTCTTCGGCTTGCGCTCGAAGTCGTGCACGTTCTGAGCGTGCATGCGCATGTCCGTGTCGGGTTTCAGAAGTCCCAGAGCTCGAGCCACGACTCTTGAGCACTCTTCATCGAAGGACTGCTCCCACAACAAGTAGCATGCCTTCAGCGTAGCTGCTGTCATGACTTGCACTTGCGCCTTGTTTGGCGCCAGAGTGCTTCTGACTAAGGGAAAGACTCGCAGTTCCCTGTATAGGTAACCCAGTAGGCTATTCAGGTTCTCCTCTTGGCTGGTCTACAGCAGGTCGATGTCGCCCATCGCACCCTGCAAGTTCTCTAGATCGTTCTTTCCTTTGTACTCGATGATGCAGTCCATGCACAGGTTCGACACCTGGTGGAGAAATCGTTCCTTCGCCTTGTCGTCGAGCTGCGGCCTATAGGTTTGATTGAAGTAGTGGTGTAAGTTGACCACCGTGGTGGCCACAACGAGGGGGGGTAAGACCGCCTGTCGAATGTATACTCACTTTCGCTCCATTTGTGTACGCATGCGCGGTCATACAAGTCGGCACAGAGATTCACGTAGTTCTGCTCACGTTATTCTAGGTACAGTACCAGCCGGCGGCATTACCACCGTTCTCAAGCAACTGGTGCTGCAGTCGCTGTCTTACATTGGTTGTCATGAACTCATGGTATTGCGTCTGGGTCTCTGACTGTATTACCGAGTCCTCACGGGCTTTGTAGTCGGTCTTCTCCAAACTCTCAACTTCAATCGCCAAGAACGCCAGCAAGCGATCTAACTCCGATCCACTTGCTGCGGTTCGTGGACTGCGGCACCAGTTGCTTGAGAACGGTGGTAATGGATGACGAAAGCACGGAAAGCGTTCTTAGGAGGATGCCACAAAGCATCGCAGAAAACGTTATGCTGCTAACACCCAAAACCTCCAAACCTCTGATGTTACTGAGTGCTTGCTCGTAGAGATTTCGGAGAGCCGTGGTGTCGGTTGGAGAACGTATGGTTGGCAGCGTCCCAAATCTGGAGAAATATTCTTGCTCCAAGCATGCTTTATCGCCGAACCTTTTCTTAAGCATAGCAATGGTGACCATGTAGCAAGCCTCGGTTGTCGGAAGGCCCGCGATGTCTGAAGCCGCGTCACATCTCAACAAAAGTCGCAAATAGTAAAATTTGTCATAGTGAGACCATCGTTGCGATAAATAAGGTGGTCAAACTGCTCCCAAAACTACGTCCAGTGGCACAGGTCTCCAGAGAAAGGTGTTATAGTGATCTTCGGCAACTTGACTCCGGGTCTTTCGGAAGAGGGAGCTATGACTTGATCAGCTTCGTTCGAATGCGAGGTCATCCTGGACATCAAATTACTACGACGACTCAGAAGGTCTGTCAGCATACGCGTCGCGCTGTCTTCATTCTTTATGACCGTCGCGTACTCTGCTTCGAAGCATGTGTCACCACCGATGTGCTCTTTGAGCCCGTCGTTAATCTTCTCCAGCTCGCCATTATTAGTCTTGAGGCGTTCGTAGAGGCTCGCCAGTTCGCTAAGCGTCGTCGCATCGGATGATAAAAGAGCACTTACCTCATCAATACGTCGGGTGTTCTGAGCCCGTCGAGCCATCCGCTTAGTCATTATTAACATAAACAGTGCGAACACGAAGACAAAGGACAAGATAAAAGCCACAGTACAAGCGCTGACTCACAACTAAGACTAAGCCCTTTACTCCAAGGCCCAGAAAAAACAAACATGAAGAAAATGAAACAGTCACGTGAAACAACCCCTGGGTTCACCTGCTGCACAAAAATTCACTTAAAAAAGACACTCCTTTGTCTTCGTGTTCGCGCTGTTTATATTAATAATGAATAAGTACCAACTCGCCCAACAAAGTATCTTGGTAAGCCATCCGCTAAGATCTTAGCCTATATATGGGGATGCAGCACTCGCAGCTCCTCGTAAGGTCCAGGCAATATTCCCAGGTTTCGGCACCAAAATGTTCAAAAATGGGCCACGAGCACGCACCCAAAGACTGAGGTCAGGGACGGCGTCTAGAAAGACTGCATTTATTGCGTTTACGTTCTCAAGATGACGACACAACCATATTCTCGCTGACGAGCTCACGCTTTCTTTTCGTCGTTTTCCTCCCGCTGGCTCGGTATCTTCTTCCTCCTCGTTGGCGCGGAAAAAAGAGCGACGCTAAAGATTTAACACATTAGTGTGAATCTGCATTTTTGGGTGTGCCTGGGTACATATTAGATTCCCTCTATGATTTATCACTCCGCTCCCATCTTCGAGACCTTGTTCAGCTGTGAGAACATATGTGCCTCCGTTTCCTGTACGAGAATCTCGTGACACCTCATGAGGAGAGTTTTTATTTGATGTTTGCGGAGGTGAGGCGCTGGCTGTTAGAGTTTTAATTTATATTCTCTCTTTGACCTCCGCATGAGCGCAGCCACAGCTAAGAATATACTGTGTGGTAAGGAACAGACTATAGGATAAAGGACAGACAGTACGTATCACTTCGTTAGCATCCTTAAGCCTCGCTCGTGTATGCCCTGCTGTTTGTCTTTCGTGTGCCTTACAGCCTGCTAGGCTCTAAATTCGAAACTTTTAGCTTACTGCTTATTCGGATCAAGCTGGCGAAATCAACTTTCGCACATCGAAGTTTTTTGCACACGTTCAGCGTCGTGTCAAAAGACATATGGAATAGAAACTGCTTTTCTAACACCAAATAAAACTATTCTAGATTGATCTGACCAACATTAGGTGTAACTGTGGATTACACTAAATGATTTAACCATATTAATCACATCATTCTCCTAGAAAAGCTGCGGCACTGTGGCTTTCTTGGTACATTTCTGCAACTATTGTAGTATTATCTGCGGTAAAGTGCCCAAATGGTAGCCATTAATAATAAAAAGGCTGAGATAAAGTAATTTGTGCAGGTGTACCACGTGGAGTATCTTGGACCCTCTATTATTTTGTATTTATAATAATGACTTCATTACCATTAGCAGTAAAAGGAAGTTCGTCATCTAGGCTGACAATACCACTATGCTTCTTACTGGATCAAACCCCAATGACATATTTAAAGACTCAACCAAGCACTCGTATAGTTATTATCCTGGAGTTGCTCAAGTTCACTCAACATTGTTACCTGGAAACGCGGGACCAAAGTGATGTGCTCCGCAACTCCAACTGTCGTCGTAGCCCACCCCCGTGATCCTGGCCCATTCTGTGGTACAGATGAGGTCGATGTCGAGGACTGGCTTTCGCTTTTAGCCAGCACAACAGGTGGGACGCCACGCTGATGCTGGCCAATGTCATCTTCTACCTTATTGGCACGGCACGCGTTTGGTTCGAAACGCATGAAGCATAAATACCCTCCTGTGATATTTGCAAACAGAAACTCCGTGACCTGTTCGGAAAACCGGTTGGCCGTCAACTCGCCGCCAAGAGGGACCTCGCCACACGTGCCCAGACATCTACCGAGGTCTTTCTTGACCGCAACGTCGTTCTTCCTTATCTCATCGTACACGTTACACAGAACAGCACCTACCTTCCTATCCTGAACTTCAGTGTGTCACCCCAAGTTCTCCCCGAAGGAATATCCCTTGCTACCTTGTCCTCTCTCACAGACTGCACCATTTGTGCACTCACTCCTGGCCCACATTCAAGCGTCCTTCCAACACCCGTACTCTCCACCACAATTACCGACCCTATTTCCGCAATGATTGCCTCTGACCTCAGCCCCGAACACGCTCAGGACCTGCACAGCCTTTTGTTATCCTTCTCCGACATTTTTGACTTTGCTGCCGGTTCTCTGGGCCAAACATCAGTTGTGACTCACCGCACTGACACCGGCGATGTAAAGCCTGTACATCGGAGGCCTTATCGTGTGTCCCTTTCTGAGCGCCAAGTCATCCAGCAGGAGGTCGACAAGATGTTGGGCAACAATATCATCGAACCTTCGAACAACCCCTGGGCATCTCCTGTCGTGCTCGTTAGAAAGAAAGACAACAGTTGGCGCTTTTGTGTCGACTAATCGACATCTGAACAAGATTACAAGGAAAGATGTTTACCCGCTGCCGCGAATAGACGATGCCTTGGACTGTTTACATGGAGCCCGCTACTTTTCCTCCATCGACCTTCGTAGCGGCTACTGGCAGACCTCTGTTGACGAACAAGACCGCGAGAAGACAGCTTTTGTCACACCCGATGGACTTTACCAATTTAAGGTTATGCCTTTTGGACTTTGCAACGCCCCTGCTACGTTTGAACGAATGATGGACTCCTTACTCCGCGGCTTCAAATGGACGACTTGTCTATGTTACTTAGATGACGTGATTGTCTTCTCGCCCTCGTTCGAAAGCCATCTTCGTCGCCTTTCTTCCATCTTGGCACTTTTCCGCTGTGCCGGACTTCAACTGAACTCAAAGAAGTGCAGTTTTGGTCACCGCGAACTTAAAGTGCTTGGCCATTTGGTGAATGCCACCGGCGTGCAACCCGA
>JAJIZL010124689.1:302902-321620 GCA_023969395.1 Amblyomma maculatum | reverse complement strand
CCCCCCCCCCCCCCCCCCCCCCCGTTATCGCAATCGTGGCGCGCCAAACTATTTTTTATCTTGGTTCCCCGCCGACCAAGCTGGAGCAATCGATGGGCTTCATCGACCACGAATTCTCGCGCTCTATTTCGGCCACTGGATTTCGTAAATTTTATGGGAATCGACTCAATTCCGGAAGCGCTCGCCGTGGATTATCAGGACTCCAAGGTGGGCCGATTCTTTCACACATTTTTGAGGCTTTGAAGAACTTCGCAAGCCACGGGGGACGCTAGGCCTAGTTCGGCCTAGGCAAACAAAGGCACCCCCGGCCGTTTAGAAGCTCAACGAAAATGATGGAAACCGTGGAGGGAACGAGCGTAGACCCTGCGGAGCTGAAAGAGCCTGGTGAGTAGTTTATTAATAAGAAAAGAGGAAAGATGGTGCCACTTGAGAACGAGGAACGCAGCGTCACCGATGATCAAGAGAGAGAGCGAGCCGCGGCCAAGCTCGCCGGAAAGAGATTGGCAGCAAAGTCGGTTGAAATACAATCGATCAAGATACCCGACAGAACTGACAAAATAATTCTCCGCCCACGGGGAGGAGTCAGCCGCCTACTTAAGTACGGCAAAATTGAACTTGCGGAGTTGATCGCTCGTACCGCGAATATAAACTTCAGAGAGGCCGCGGAAGACACTTTCTCGGTCAACACAAAACAGCAGTCTATCCTCATCGCTACAGACAGCGAAGAACGCAAAAGAAAATACGTCGCACTACGCGTCCTCGAATTCGAGGGTCAGAAAACTGAAATCACGGCGTACCTCGCTATGCCCGAAGACTGCGGCAAGGGGGTGGTACACGACATTCCCCTTCGCATCACCGAGGAAGAAATAGTGCAACGGCTACGCACGATCAAAGGCAACCCCCCCGTGCTAGGAGCCAGGCGCCTGGGCAGGAGCTCAACCACCGTGCTCATACTGTTTGAAAAATCAGAGGTTCCGAGGTGGGTGAAACTCTCACTTACATGGCAAAGATGTGTATTATATAGAAAGAAATACCAGGTTTGCAACGCATGCGAGCGCCTAGGACACCGCGAAGATGTCTGCCCGGATCCCATTAACGCTAAGTGCAGAGGATGCGGAGAAGAGCTCCCAGATCAGGGACACACCTGCGAAATAAAATGTCAGCTGTGCGGTAAAGACCATCCGCTTGGCGACAAGAAGTGCACAGAGCTCTACAGGACTCCCTACCAGACCAAGAAACGTCAATGGGAGCAGAAAATTGCCGATCAGCAGCCGCAGCAGCAACAGCACAACGAGCAGCCGCTATATCCCGACACCACACCTGAGAGCGGCCGCAGAGGACGCTCGAAATTCAGAAGAGACCACCGTGACCAACGCGGATATTCTCAAGACAGGGGCGGAAGCTTCCGGGCGCGAGAGCGGGGGCTTCCCGCAGTTGGAGGACGCCAACGGACGTCACCGTTCGAGCTCTCGCAGAAGCAGGGAGCGGCTCGGATTCAAGTCCAGGCCGGGGTCGACATCCAGAGCCACAGCCAACTCCAGGGACGCAAGGAACCAGTCGGCCACCCAAAAGAGAAGCCCGAGCGAGGGCAGTAAACCCGTAAGTTTCAGCAGTGGGGTAACCCAGGCTAAAGATGATGAAAACAAAGAAAAAGATAAAGAAATAGAAAAGTTAAAAAAGGAAGTCGAGGAACCTGGGCGATAATTAAGAAACTCACCCAGGACCCCCACCAAATCAAACCACGGCCAAATTCCGGGTCTCCCCCGCCTCCACAGGCTCCCCCCGCAAAGCAAGTAGCCATACCGACACCTCCACCTGCGACGCCAAAGGTGCTAACACCATCCGCGGCGTCAGACACGGAGGAGGAGGCATTGATCACTGAACAGTGCAGACCTCCTCCCCCGCAGAAACGGAGAGGCGGAGAAACGGATCCGCTGGCGGCAATAGAGCGTAGACAATACGCCTAGCTACGGGGCGAGACTCGAGCGGCTCGAGACAGGCATGACCAACATCATAGGCGCCCTAAACCGAATTCAGGAACAATCTAAACAAACAAACGCGGCTCTTGCTGCTATGGCAGAAAGGCAAACAGTGAGAAAAGGGATACTTGATCAATTCCAACATGGGCAAAACGCAACCAAAGATTAATTCGACGGTATGGTAGTGGAACTGCCGAGGATGCCCGCGCAAGCGAGCGTTAGTGCAACATCTCGAGCAAATAGTTGAAAAACCTCTAGCCGTAGTCCTACAGGAAACTGGCAAAGGAGTGATTAAATTATCAGGATATCAAGCGTTTGCTAGTGGCCGGGGAGAAAAATCCCGGGTCACTACATTCGGCCAAGGGAACGTAGCGGTGGTCGAACATGAAATTAGTTCTCGCGACATTCAGGCGGTTTTTTGTTGAAATCACCGCGGGCAGGAAGAAGGAACCCAGTATTTTCGTCCTAAACATATATAGCTCTCCTCAGCAGCGCAAAGTTAGGTTCAAGACTATATTTCGCAAAGCAATGAAGGCAGCCGGAGCCAACCCCCTGCTAATTGTAGGAGACTTCAACGCCTGCCACCAAGAGTGGGGATATAATAGGCAAGATCCGAAGGGCAGGCAGTTATGGGAAGATTTTCACGAATTAAACCTCACCCTGCAGACAGACTGTGGCTGCCCGACCAGGGTGGGAAACAGTGTGAGCAAAGACACAACCCCAGACTTAACATTTACCAAAAAAATAGAGGAGCTTAGGTGGAAGAACACAGAGCTCAACTTTGGAAGCGATCATTACTTCCTCGAAATAACGCTTAAATGGGGAGTCAAAGTCAGACGAGAAAAGATTATAAGCGCAATCGAATGGGAGAAATTCAGACAAATTAGGAAATCCGCAAACATGGACGAAAATATTCAAAACATCGACGATTGGGCAGAAACCCTCATGCACCATGGTAAATTCGCTATCATTACCGTAGAGGGGGACGATGCACCGAAAAAAGTCGACAGGAAACTCTTTCACATCTGGGAAGCAAAAAAAAACGGTTTGGAAAGACGCCTCCGGTGTCAGAGATGGAACCGAAACCTAGGGCGAAAAATAGCCAGGCACAATAAGGAAATTGAGGATTATGCAATTAAACTCTGCGAGCAAAACTAGTGTAACAGGTGCGATGAAATGGAGGGCAACATGAGCCTTTCAAAGACGTGGAGCCTGCTACGATATCTTCTTGATCCCGACAGTTCGAAAACACAACAATAACAAAGGCAAGACACGCGTTCGAGGGGACTGACGCGGAGCTAATAACTAAACTTGTAGACACATATGCCGGCGATACATCTCTCCCTCTTACGCAATACGCGGGCCCTCCGAACGAGGCCCCTCGACGCTCCCATCTCAAAAGCGGAATTTAAAGCCGAAATCCTGAGCTTAAAGACGCAATCAGCTCCCGGCCCCGATGGGATAACAAATAAAATGCAGACGGTGCTTCCATAACGGCACTCACCAACTGCATGCAAGAAGTATGGAGTAGCGGTCGTCTTCCCCAGCAGTGGAAAACTGCAAACGTTGTGCTAATTCCAAAACCTGGCAAGCCACCGAAATTGCAAAACCTCAGACCTATTTCTCTGACTTCATGCATTGGAAAGCTTATGGAACGCGTAATCCAAACAAGGCTAACTAATTTCATGGAGAAAAACGACTTGTGGCCGCACGAGATGGTCGAGTTCCGACCGGGCCTGTGCACACAGGACGTAATGCTCCGATTACATGACATAATTGACTCGAAATGCAGAGACGCGAATGTAATTCTAGCACTATATCTGATAAAAGCATTTGACAACGTAAAACATCAAGCAATTCTTGCCGGACTGCAGGAATTAGGAGTCGGCGAGAGGACATATAATTACGTAAAGGATTTCCTGACAAACAGGACGTTGAAAGTAAAGTTTCAGGACCCAGAATCCCCCACTGTCCACCTGGGAAGTAAACGAACGCCGCAAGGCTCGGTGCTCTGCCCCTTCCTCTTTAACGTGGTGATGAGAGGCCTTCCCGCCGCTCTTAAAGTCATAAAAGATCTAAAGTTCAGCATTTACGCGGACGACGTTAATCTCTGGATGAACAATGGCAGCGACGGCAGCATAGAGGAACGCCTACAGGCGGCGGCCGACACCATTGTGTCCTACGCGGCCGAAAGGGGTCTTTCGGGCTCTCCGCAAAAATCCGAACTTTCCATATATAACACATAATCAATGAGGCGCAAGTGAGACTTTAACGTAGAAATTAAGGTCGACGGCAAAACCGCACTAAACGTCCAGCAAATCAGAATCCTCTGACTTTTTATTCAAGAGGACGGGCATAACGACAGAACGATAAATAAACTCACTACCTACCAGACCCAAGTAACAGGGATATTTAGGAGGATTGCATTCAAAGGCAGAGGCCTCAAAGAGAGAAGCCTCTTGAGACTGATGCAGGCGTACATAATAAGCCGAATATGCTATTCCACACCGTTCCTCAACATCAGGACCAATGAAAAAAACAGATGCACTCATCAGGCTCTGCGTCAAGCGGGCGCTGGGTCTACCCATCTCCTCTTCTACGGAGTGCATAATAGCTGGACGGAACTTGCTGAAGCGGTGAGAATCGCCCAACATGAGAGATTCAGTAGGTCGAGCACTGGTCGAAACATTTTAGAATGGGTGGGTCGAAAAATGGATAGGGGCACAGCCCACAAGGTTGCCCTACCGCCACAATGTCGCGAGAACATCATTGTCCGTCCTCTCCCCCGCAACATGCACCCAGAATACCACAAGGAGAGACGGGAGAAGAGAGCAGAAGCACTGGTTAAAAGAGCAAAAGAATTCAGAGTAAACGAAATTGCCTACGTAGACGCTGCAAGCGGCCGATCAGGGGCGGCAGTCGCTGCGGTAGTCGATGGTAGCGGCGCACCAGTCGTCTCCGCCACCATCCGAAGCAGAAACATAGACACGGCTGAAGAGGTCGCAATAGCGCTCGCTTGCGTCGGAACGAAGGCTAGATTGATCTTTCGCTACAGTAAAACTGCTCTCTGGAATATCGGAAAAGGCTGGGTCTCGCAAGAAGCCGCCCGAATTCTAACAGCTGCAGCTAAAATCGATCGCAAAATCACCCTAATTTGGGTCCCAGCACACACGTCTGTCCCCGGCAACGAGGCGGCCCATGATTTAGCCCGAGATCTCTACTTCCGGGCGAACGCGAAGCCGCCCGACTGCCCGGCGATGGACGAACGTTTACAAACCTATAAAGAAATAATCGAAAATTACAGATTAGGAAGACATCTGATGCCGCCACCGGATCCTAGCTTAAATAATAAAGAGGCCATAGCCTGGCGGCGATTACAAGCCGGAAATTTCCCGAACCTTGTCTGGTTGTTTCACACCCAGATAGATGAAAGAAATAATGATAAACGTAAAGCCTGCGAAGCGAGGGGGACCCTCGATCATAAACTTTGGGAATGCCCTAAGTCTCCGGGCGCTAGGGACAACATTAAAAGTAGAAACGCCTGAGTAACCCTGCTGCGAAGCTACGTCCCCGCTGACCAGCAAAATGCCGTCCGCCTGGCGGCTGAGGCCGCGAATAACCAATGTATATTCGCCAGTCCTTAGTCGCGGAGGTTCCAGCCCCCGTTCCTCAGGCCTGCGTGTCAGGAGCGAGGAGTAGGGGGCCTCATAAATCGGTGGAAATTAAAGTTTAATCATCATCATCATCATCGTTATTTTTTTTTTATGGCCACTCCTGGTGCAGAGGCTACAGAAACCGATTTCCATCTTTATTGGGATTGCGGTTAGCTTGTTTATCGTCGACGCTGACCAGGTAGTCCTGCTCCTCTTGTGAGTTCCTGAGTTTGCAGTGTGGAGTAACGTTGACTAAAATACGGTTCCTCATACTTTTCTAGAACGTTTTCTTGACTATACTCGTATTGAACTTTCAAAATCCGCAATAATTTGACCGTATGGGAAATTGTTTTTCAAAAAATTTGACCCTCAAAAGGTTTTAGGTGGAAACATTTTCATTAGCCTCCATGTTCTATCCTCATAGGTGAGTACCGATAGCACGGAGCTGTTATGCACTTTCTTCTTAAGCGATACCTTAGGCCGCTAGTCATAATGTACGAGTACGAGTGGGCTTGGGAGAGCGGCAAGGATGCAGATTTTGCTTAAACCGTTCGTTTTCATTAGCCAGTTGCTGGTCGTCACCTCCCCGTGGTATGCTGCCTTTCTTCAAGTGCCCTTGGAAACGCCGACACTACTATCCATCGACGAAAGCCCTGACTCTGCCCCAGCAGCCTGCGGAATACCAGTTCTGGTTTCACCGCCCCCCATCGTTGGAGCAACACCAGGGCTCTGGCAGTACAAGATAACCGCATCGACAGTGACAGCGGCGACGCAACCTTTAAATTTCCTGTTCTCAAGCGCGCACGCCAGTGGGCGTGGGAGCTCGGCAAGGATGCAAACGTTGCCTAAACCATTCGTTTTCATTAGCCAGGTTAGTCGCTCTTATTCCCTTTATTGTAAACGCACAAGCAATAGGTGCTTGCTGCTCATCCCATGCCCACAAGTTTTGTCATCATTGGTTGCTGAATGTGTGGATGTAGCTATGTTACTTTTGAAGTCAGGAGACGTTGAACTCAACCCCAGCCCTCCGGTGAATGATGGTGACAACACGAACAGCGAAATCTTAGCAGCCATAAAATCCTTGGCAATTACAATGAAATCACGTCACGCAGAAGTTATGTTGACTCTTAATGAGGTGAAAGCCAGTCAAAAAAATTCTCGAGGAACGTGTTTCCGATATTACCGCGAGGCTAGCAGCAGTTGAGACCAGAGTGGACTCGCTGGAAGGGCTTCCCGATACTGCGGAACTAAACCGCGTGGTCACGGAAGCAGTTCAAGATCAGACTTCCACGATCCAGTCTCGTCTCGATGAATATGAAGATCGGTCACGCCGAGATAATTTAATTTTCTATGGATTTGAAGATGAACCAGATGAGAATTGGGCCCTAACCGAACAGAAAATACGTTCATTCTTAACCGATATTCTCTCTTTGCAACTGAGTCATGAGGCAAAATCATGCGCACATAGATTAGGGCCATTCGTTGAAGCCAAAACCCGTCCGATAATTGTTAAATTTCTTTCCCCTAAGACAAAGGACCACATCCTATCGCAGAAGTCGAAACTAAAAAACAGCCACATCTCTGTTCAAGATTTCTGTAAAGCGACTAGACAATCGCTGAAAAAGCTTACAGAATTTGGAAACACCACCGGCTCGTTCGATAACTTACGTTATAACAAACTATACGTGAACAAAAAATGGTAAGTTTATTGCCCGCAAACTGATCGTGTGTGCGAAATCGAGTCCGCTTTGACAGCATCCACAAGTGCCCATGATGCAGCAGCTTCTTCCAACTCGCCTGTTGTTGGCCCTTAGGGGTCAGTGGCCGTTGAAGTACAGTATTCACGTAATCGAAGATTTTTTTTTTACAAATATAAGAAGCCTATTAAATAAACGCGATGCCTTGTCGTCTCTGATGGACACGTCTGCTGCCGACGTGATTATTTTAACAGAAACTTGGTTGTCAAGCAGAATTTATACTTCTGAACTGTTTGATTGTGAGTGGCACTACACTGTTTATCGACAAGACCGTCCCGGGCGCTCGGGTGGTGGAATTTTGATAGCGGTTGCAGATGATTTATTTTCTTATGACGTCTTCATACCATCGGAGCTTGAATTTCTTTGTACATGTATCAAGATAAACCATAAAGAGACTGTCTTCTGCGTGTGTTACCGGCCGCCGCAATCATCAAGCAGTTTTTTGTGATGATTTTATGACTGCATTAACAAAATCATTGTGCGGTTTCCAAAAGCGCCATTTTTTTCTTTTAGGCGACTTTAATTTCCCTGCCATATCATGGATGGAAGCCGGCCCTACGGTTATTTCCCCTTCATCAGAATCACTAGCCTTCACCGACTTATGCTTAACTTTCAACTTTTTGCAGCTTGTAAAAGAGCCAACTCGCGTTACAGCATCAACTGCCAACATTTTAGACCTTGTATTAACAACCTGCCCTGATTCTGTTTTTATCTCTCGCACTTCTACCAGGACTAAGTGATCATTCAGTTATCACTTTTACTGTACCGTTTCGCTCACCTCACTGAGTCAAACATCAAAAAATATTTCGGGATTACAAAAGAGAAAATTACTCTGCAATTAACAATGAACTAAAACAATTTGCTAACGTGTTTTCCCCAGATTTTGGGAACGTTCGCTGCATGATAACTGGCCTCTTTTTAAAGATAAACTAAAAGCCCTTAGTGAAAAGTACATCCCTCTTCGCAGAATAACGTGCACTAAACGTTCACCATGGTTCAACATTTCATTGAAACGACTCCTAAACAAGAAAAAACGCATTTTTCGTCGCTGCATCGTACCGAACTCTAGTGATAGATGGAATGTTTATCGTGCTGTATCATCGCAGTATAACAATGTTTTATCTAATGCGAAACGCAGCTTCTTTCAAGATACCTTGCCTAGATTACTGATTACTAACCCGCGTAAGTTCTGGGCTGTTCTTGACGGGAATCCGAAAAAAACTATTGTACTAAAAATACCCGAGGTGATCTCGTCCCATCGAACCAATGTTGCACGTTATTTTATGATACGTTTTCTTCATGTTTCATGAGAGCTACGCCGGTTAACCTTCCTAACGTATCTTCCTCACGCTTACCATTGATGGATGCTATCACCATTGAGTGGGAGGGCATTTCTGAACTTATTGATAATGATAAAGTGTCATCATCTGCAGGCGTTGACGGTATCAGCAACAAGTTATTGAAAAACACCGTCAATTATTCTTCACTTATGTTGTCAGAACATTTTACTCAATCATTGCAGTCCGGCACGCTCCCTGACGACTGGAAGGTGGGCAAGGTGGTTCAGGCGCACAAGTCTGGTGATGTTCACTGCCCTTTCAATTACAGACCAATATCAATAACATTTATACCATGCAAATTACTTGAACATGTTATCTATTCTGCCCTTGTCAAACATCTTGAGTCCAATTCCTTTTTTACAGCCAATCAACATAGTTTTCGACGTAATCATTCCTGTGAAACCCAATTAATAGCTTTTACTAATGATCTTTTGGCAGCTTTGGATCATTCATCGGTCGTTGATTGCATTTTCATAGATTTTGCTAAGGCTTTTGACACCGTGTCTCATTCTCTTCTACTCCTAAAACTTAGTAAACATAACACAGATAATGACGTGTTACACTGGATTGAATGTTTTTTGGAGGGCCGCACACAATACGTGACAGCTAATGACCATAACTCCAATCTTTCATCGGTAACATCGGGCATTCCTCAAGGATCAGTACTAGGACCTCTCCTATTCCTAATCTGATTAATGACCTTCCTGATCTTGTAGCATCATCTATCCGGCTGTTCGCTGATGACTGTGTAATATATAGGGAAATTTCTAACCCATATGATACTGTTGTTTTGCAGCGTGATATTAATAACATTTCTGCATGGTGTGAAACTTGGCTGATGAAACTTAACGTATTCAAATGTAAAGCAATGAAAGTAACACGACTCCCTAACAAGGCTAACCCACATCTTTACGTTCTTAATGGCTCTTCTTTAGACTTTGTTCCAGTATATAAGTATCTTGGCGTACACATAAGCAGTGACCGCTCATGGAAAACGCATATCGAACATGTAAGTAACAACGCTAATCGCATGCTTGGCTTCCTTGGTCGTAACTTTTCACTTGCTCCGGTTTCTTTAAAGCTACTTCTATACAAAACGGTCGTTCGTAGTAAGATGGAATACGCGTCTTCTGTGTGGGATCCTAACATCAAGACTCTTATTAATATCTTAGAATCTGTCCAGAATCGTTCAGCTCGTTTTATTTTGAATAACTACTCCCATTCATCAAGTGTCACACTCATGAAGAGATCTCTAGATCTCCCTAAACTTTCGGCATGGCGTCATTTTTCTCGACTTCACACATTCCACAAAATATATTACAGAAATGAATCCTTGAACAAAGTCTTTTCACTGCTCCGAGTTACATATCGTCCCGCATTGACCATCGTTTTAAAGTTAATGTTCCAAACTGCAGGACTAACCAGTAACTCTACTCTTTCCTCCTCAAGACCAGCTCAGACTGGAACCACCTGCCCACCTGCATCGTCTCCATTTCCGAACCCGAAGCATTCAAATCTGCGCTTCTTCATCACCTATGTTAAAAAATTCTTAGTTCTAATGTTCGTATCAGTAGTTAAACCACTCATGTCTGTAACGCCTCAACGGCCCTGATAGTAACCTAATAAAAAAAATGTGCTGCATCCCTGTCTTATAGTCCTTGTTATTACCCTTTCCTGGTCCACAGCTGAGGAAACAAGGCTCTCATGCGTCAAACGCAAGGTGCGTCAACTGCGCAGTCATTATGGAGTGAGCTCCACCGTACGCCCCTCTCGCCGTTCTTTTTCTATGGGTAATACGGCGTTTCATGTACATCAAAATAGCCTTTAAGGAGCGGCGATATAAATCTAATAATATGGCAGCATGTATTTGTGGCCATGAACTCGCAGGAGAACATTGGCAGTCAGCTGATCCACCCTTGTCTGGGGCAGTGAGGCGGGAATGAAGCTGCAAAAGTTAGAGCAAGTTGAAATGTACCCACATAAAGGTCAATCTAACTCAATTAATCTGCACGAGCCCGGTTTTTGGGCGCGCATAGCAGCCATTGTACTGTATCAGCTATGGTTCAGCATGTGGCGCCATCCCATGTCTTCAAGAGGATCTGTGCATGCGTAGTGGAACGTGGTGTCGCGCATGGTGACGCATTACGTAAGGTTCCATGCTATAACCATCTAATAACTTTCAAATCACGCTGTGACTGTAGAGCTTTTATTAGCTTCAAAGTGTTTCGCGACGCCGGATTATTCATAGAGGCCGCATGGCAGTACGCATAAGCTATGATATATGAACTAGCACAGCATAAGAAAGTTTTCCTATTGTTTTCTACAGAGCATGGCTTCTGCGCCTACGCCATAAGGGGTCCCGCAATGAATGTGTCACAACGGGCATTGCTGTCGAAAAGATCCAGGGGGCCCCTGCTCTTCACAGCATGGTATCATCTGTCGAGAACGGATCCTGGCTCGGCCATCATCTTTACGGAGAGAAATGGTGGCCAGTTGGAACAAGTATATATCATCTCAAGCGCAATGGTTGGCCGCCGGAGGCGCATGCGTTACTTTGAAAAACTCGAAGGCATTGTCACGGTGAAATTATTCCGCCATTCTCACTAATGCTCCATTTAAGTGTGGTACATGTGCTACGCGGCAGTGAGACTAAATAATAGCATTTTTATAGGCAAACCTGAAATTTGTTGAAGTTGGCACAACATTTTCATAGTGCTTGATATTACAAATAAAAAGAGGAGGGGTGATACCTCCTGGTACCACTACACATTTGTTAGCCTGTGTGTTACCATGGCAGAAAAGCGCCGGTTATGACCTACTTTATAGAAGACAGGCTACAAAACGCTTTTTATCTTTACAGCAGGAAAGCAAAGTGCTGAGCTAAAGTATGCCCAAAAAGCAACGAGTCACATTATAATCTCTTCAAGCCGTCGCTGCTATGCCATAATGGTCTTCTATATCTAGACAGAAAGCTGCGCCCTGACCCTGTGCATTGGAGTGAGCAACAAATGAACGCCTCCGTGACCCAACGAATGGATGGCTACCAGATTGTTTACACTTCTCAGATCAGACTGATGAACGAGCGTGAAACCTCGTAACATAGCGCGTGGGAAGATGATGCCGCGCATGTAGCTGCCGGCTCCTTTAAGCATGCTCTAAACAACGGCCGTATCAAGTCTGGAGGATTTCTGATATGTTCCCTCGCGTGCCTACAAAATCACCTTACGTACATAGCTGCCATGCTTCTATGTTTTGAGGCGATTACCTTTCAGAGCCCTCTCTCACAGAGAAAGAAAAAGATGCCCTCTCCCGCTACTGCTATTTCTCTCTCGCGTCCTCTCTCCGTCACCCTTTCCCTCCCTCTTCCTCTCTGTCTTAATAGAGAATACATAGAGGTATAGACACTCTCGATTTCTAGAGAGGGTAGAAGGGGAGAAAGGCCCTCTCTCTCCTTTTCTCGAGAGGGAGAACTCTTCGGGTTTCTTTCCCTATTTAGAGAGAGAGACTCTCTTTGTGTCTCTCTTTCGCTCACTATCGAGGAATCGGGCGCCCAAGGATCGCAGCAGGACGGCCAAAATGGCTCAGCCTTGTTGCACGTAAGGTGACTGAAAGGGTCGATGACAACGTCGTTCGATGAACTCCTGTTTTATACTGTGAATAATATACAGTTCTGTGATTCTATTCGCAATCGCACGGCGTATATTACAAAAAAGTGTGATAGAAACCGGTATCGAGAAGCTTTTGCCGCCGAGAGCGACTACAATCTTGAAATGCTGGTGAGACGTCATACGAGAATACGCAGCGGAGCGTCGTCTGCAACATCAAAGGAGACATCTTTTTTCTTTTGTGGACCATTGACACAGTGGTCATCCCTCATGCGGAAGTACTTGATGGATATGTTACCGCACGGAAGCGATATAGAGTAAGGTGTATTCTCCAGCACAAGGTGTGGTCACATTCAGTAGGCTGCACGGTCTCCTTAGCTTATCGATGTACTGATATTTCGTATTACAGCGGCGGCGACGCCAGCACGACCAACGGTCGCCATCCTAGTGTGAGGGTTTTGGCCCCGCGACGCCGACGGAACTGATCAGCGGACGGTCGCCCGTCTGCTTTGGTCGGATCGGAGGAGAGCGAGAACTTGACACCAGATGCGTTGACGGGTTGAACAGCTGCGCTTGTCTGTGGTTTACCCGTTTTAGAAAAAGGAATATGTATATCCGGATGGCGCACGCACTGCAGCCGGCTAATCACACACGGCGCCAGTAGGCGAAAGAAGAAGACCCTTTAATATATTAGTGGCACCAATATATACAGGGGCCACCCGTGGCGCCCTCCATGAATTACAACTACATCTCCCCTTTAAAAGCAAATGAGCCCTGATGGTTGCTCATTTGACTGCTTCACATTGTCAAAATCACACAGTATAGTCTGCGAACCACGCAGGTTGCCTTTGCAGAAAATGGGGGATACACGTTCTTAGAAAACGCTCCACATAGGGGGGCACCTGACGAGCGCAGGAAGAAGAAAACGAGAACACAAACTGCTTCCCGGAATTGGTCCGCCCTTCAAACGCGCTAACGAAACCCGAGCCGAAGCTGCAGATGGCCCGCTCCTGCCCCGCGAAGACCAGTGATTTGTGACGTCTGATGTGACCTGAGCATGCCGAAGCCACAGCAGAAAGCCCTCTTTCTCTCCCCCCTTTCTTCCTTTCATGTTTCTCTCCTCTCCAGTGCTGTCCGAGTCCTGTAAAATAAACCTAGTCTCGTAACCGTTACCGAACGTGTGTGTGTCGTTCCTTTGAGGCTCCTGCGTGCGCGGCCCTGCCGCCCGAACGAGTAACGCTCAGTAAAAGAGAATCGTGGTGCAACCTCGCTAGCATCGCTCCGTGGTGCTCTCTGTACAGTGAAACTTTTGACTAACCTGACAAAGGAAAACTAGGAACTCTACGTTTTGGTGCTGAAACCCGGGATGTGGTGATCAACTGTCCTCAACGGCGACATGAAGCGGCTTCAAAAGAAGCAAGCAGCACTACGACAGGCCATCGACAAGATCGTCGCAGCAGTCGCCAACCTTCTACAACAGCCTGCAGTCGAAAGCGGTGACCTGGAAGAACAATTTGACCTTCTCGTCATGCAGTCAGAAGAGTTAAAAACAGTCAACGACAGCATTGAAAAAAACATCGGTCTTCAGGAACGTGACGCAGAGTTGTCCGCAAGCTCTGCCTACAATGAGAAGATAAGCGTCACTTAAACGCGTATCAAAAGAGCTCTGCGAGGTCAAGCCTCAAGCGAAGAACGATCGACAACTCCATCAGTAACGGGGGCCTCATGCGAGCCTAATTCTCAGTAGTTAGTCCACGCCAACGTTACCACAAGCCAGCTTCCCTCGACAACAATGAAATTGCCGAAGCTCGAAATCGTCAAATTCAATGGGGACGTGCAATCATGGCAGAGATTTTGAAACCGATTCGAGGCAACTATTCACGAGAATGGAGTTCTTTCACAAATCGCAAAATTTCAGTACCTAACAAGCTATCTTACAGGGAAGAATGCCGCGGCTATTGAGGGTTTGTCGTTAAGCAATGAGAACTACACAGGTGCCATCAAGACCCTGACAGAAAGATTTGGCAAGAAGGGCGTCATCATCGAGGAACACATGTCTCGCTTGCACGATGTTCGTCCGGTAAACAGCCTCCATGACACAGAACGGCTCACGACCCTCTATGATGAGGTACAGACTGGGGCCCGAAGCCTCGAGGCACTGGGCGTGACATCGAACACGTACGGCGTGTTGTTGCTGACTGTACTTCGGAAAAGCATTCTAGATCAGCTTTTCCTTGAATATTACTGAAGGAAGGCCAGTACTGCAACCGTTCCCCAAGACCAGCTCCAAGATTTCCTCGAGTCTTAAGAATGGAAGTGGACATCAGAGAACGAGCACAGTGCAGCAGCCGACAGTCCCTAAACAAGGACATTAAACCGAGACGGTCAAGCCTGAAGGGAAGACCGCCAAATGCATAATTCTTCGTTGTAAAAAATCACGAGTCACAATGTACATTTTGTGGAGCATAAGATCACGTTACAGCAAACTGCGTGGCCTCCGTTTCATCAGACGTCAAGACAGAAATAATGTCCAAAGAGAGACGATGCTTCAAATGCACGTAAAAGAACCATTATTGCAGCCGAGTGCAGAACAGTCAAGTGGCTCAAGTGCGCGAAAAGCTCCGCCCGGCACGCGACAGGCGTCTACGAAGTTAGCAAGACGACAGCACCCCTTAATAGAAACGATTCTGCACCTCCTGAGACTACCATGTATTCATCGTTGCAGGTTGCACAGACTGGCTGTACGCCTCGCGTGCTTTTACTGACAGCACAAGCCTGGCCAGAATCGAGAGAAGCGCGCCTTGGTGAGGATTCTATTCGACGGTGGCAGCCACAGAACGTTCATAAAACAAGGCGTTTCTCAGCATCTCAAGCTTCGAGCGGTTGCAGAAGAATGTCTCGCTGTTTACACCTTCGGTACCACCAAGCCAAATGTACCAACATGCAACAGAGTCGAGGTGTGGCTACGGAGCCGGCATAACGATCCTGTAATTCGAGTCGAGGCCCTCGAGGTTCCAGACATTTCTGGGGACTTCCTGCCACCACCTGACGTTTCCGCTACTCGCCTGGTTGCAGACCAAGGGCTCCAACTCGCTGACCTCTTTCCGGACGACTATCGACAGGACACTGGAGTCTGTCTCCTGATTGGCGCTAACCGCTACTGGGACGTCACTACAGGTGATGTCAAGCGGGTCACTAGCAGGCTCGTTGCCGTGGAGACCATCTTTGGGTGGACACTGCAAAGCACATTGACCAAAAATATAGCGACGACCTGTCTCACAACGACCGAAGTCATGCGCATGTTGGTGACCGCCGAGCAAGAAGATGACCTCTCCAGTCAGCTGAAGTAATTTTTGAAACTGGAGAATCTCGGAATAACTGACACAGAAGTCACAGAAAAGGAAGACGGTGTTCTGCGAAACTTTCAAGAAAGCATTACTTATAAAGACGGCCGTTATAAGGTCGCCCTGCCCTGGAAGGAGAATGCCTTAGATTTAGCCGACAACAACGCCATCACTACTTCGAGGCTTCGGTCATTAACAACAAAGCTGATGAAAAACAAAGACAACATGCAAGCTTACGATCAAGCGCTGAGAGAGTACCTGATTGCTGGGCACTCGGAGGAAGTCAACGAAAAGGGTGAGTCCCTAAAGGGACCCATTTATTACCTCCCGCATCGAGACGTTGTCAGACCGACTAGCGAGACCACTAAGCTGAGGATTGTCTTCGATGCCTCTTCGAGCGCAAGAGGTGAACTCTCGTTAAATGATGTTCCCTCTGCTGGACCAAATTTGAATCGAAGCCTCGCAGACATTCTAATCAGGTTCCGAACCCAGAGCATCGCTTTCATGTCCGACATAGTATTCCTCCAGGTGCAGCTCATCGAGAGCGACCGTGACGCTTTACGCTTTCTTTGGTGCGAGCGAGCCCCCAAACAGTCAGAAGCTCTGCCTCCTATTAAGCTGTACCGAATGACTAGAGTGCCATTCGGGGCAACATCAAGCCCTTTTTTGCTGGCAGCAACTCTGAGGTACCATACAGGGTCAATACAAGGCCTTTATCGCAGCACAGCCAATATCCTCAAGAATGACTTATACGTCGGTGATTTGGTAACAGGCGCCGACACCATGGAGGAGGCGACACGCATCTGCGAAGAATCGCAGCGCATTATGCACAAGGCTGGCATGCACCTACGCAAGTTGCGCTCGAATTCGGCACAACTTTCGACGATGTTCGAGAGTGAAAAAGCACGAGGCAAACTGCCGGAGCTCAGCATGACCAAAATTCTCGGTGTCGAATGGCGGCCTCACACAGACAACTTTGTGTTTGAAATGAACACCCTAATAGATTTTTGAGCTCACGCCAAGACACAAAGAGATTTCTGCTGCAAGCATCAGCGTATTTTCTACCCCTTTGGGTTTCTTGCACCAATGTCTACCACAGCAAAAGTTTTGTTTCAAACCCTTTGGGAGCGAGGTACGCACTGGGATGAAAAACTGCCTTCAGACGTACTTGAAGAATGGGAAATTTGGTGCCAACGGCTACCTGAGCTTCGCCCCATCTCCGTACCTAAAAAACTAGCCTTGAAAGGAGAGCATGACGAGCCTGAGCTTCACATTTTCTGCGATGCCAGTCCGAGCGCTTATGGTGTCATCGCTTACGTCCGGACAAAAAATGATGGGAGCTTCACTGTATTCCTTTTAACAGCGAAGTCAAGGGTGGCTCCGCTAAAGCGCCTGTCATTACCGCGGTTGGAACTAATGGCGGCCCTGATAGGAGCTCGGTTGGCCAAAATGCTTCTTCAGCAGCTGAACGTGAGAACCATTTCTATTCACTGCTGGAGTGACTCAACCGTGGCCCTGAGCTGGATAAAATCACTGCCTTGAGATGGAAACATTTCGTTGCCAATGGAGTACAAGAGACTCAGTCTCTGACTGATCCAGCGGTTTGGAGGCATTGTCCTCGAAAGACAAACCCCGCAGATCTATTAACAAGGGGCATTATGCCTTACGTTTTGGTTGAAAGTGAGGCATGGTGGAATGGGCCGGCATGGCTGAGGACGACCAACGAGCACCCCGCGTTTCTACCGAACACTGATAGCAACTCTTGCTCAGAGGAAGAAAGGGTTGTGTAGGTGCTCAATGCAGTAACCTGCAGTGCACCGGAGCTACTGTTGGATATTGTAATATCAGCTCCTTAACCAGAGTTAATGGGGTAACCGCGTGGGTACAGTGCTTCCTGAATAACTCTCGAAATCCTTCCCAGAAACAAGGAGAGTTAACTGCGACAGAGCTGGCACAGGCCGAGAGGTACTGGCTTCGAGTGTCACAAAGGACAAGCTTCTCTGAAGAAATAAGCGCCATTCAATCGTCAGCTACCCTGGACAAGAAATCACCCATCCTAGCTCTCAACCCTTTTCTCGACGCTGACGCCATACTTGGAGTCGGCGGCAGACTTCAACATAGCGCGGAAGAAGAGAGCACAAAACGCCCCGCTATACCCTCCTAAGCACACCGGTTCACACTGTTGATTATGACGCGAGAGCACAAACAATTGCTTCATGCGGGAGTGCGAGACATACTATGTCACCTTCGTGAGCGCTACTGGGTATTTAAAGTGAGACAGACTGTAAGATCCATAATCCAGCGCTCCCTTCAGTGTCAGAAACAATGCTGCCGACCTTCTGCAGAGCCTGTAGCAACCCTTCCATCGGACCGTGTCACAAGGGCTGACCCATTTCAGATCACAAGTGTCGATTTTGCGGGCCCTTTATTTTTCAATGACAGAGGCACGACACGCAAGGGCTATGTGGCTCTCTTTACGTGCGCAGTAACCAGTGTCATGTAGTGGTGACAAGGCCGTACACGCCAAAAGAAGACACAGGCGTCATGGTACTGAAATAACTCTTGATTGGGGCTGACGCGCCCGCAAAAGAACTAAGCAACTAGGCGGCGGCGATAGCAACAAACGTGCTCGTCGGTCGTCAAACAAAGAATGCCTGTCACATTCGTCAACGCTCAATTCAAAAGCTACTCAGAACAATCTAGATAATGTCGCAAACAGTTACCAGCACAAGCTGGAACACTGTAGAAAGACACACGAGTGGCCGGAAACTTCGGGACAGATCTCGGTGCATCTTGCGCTACAACGAAACTGATAAAGGTGTGACTCGGGACATCGAGCATTAACAAAAAAAGAATACAGAACTGATACGCGATCCAGAGTCAGAGTGATAAGGCATGGCGACGGCTGTTAAAAAACAACAAATACGTTTTGAAGGTTTCGCGGCATTACTCTCCCCTTAAAAAAGCATCGCCTCGATGTTCCAAAACAAAGCAACTTAAACATAAACACTTCTAAGTTTAAACACCACATATTCTTTAA